>QVOA01014273.1:0-42726 GCA_014825685.1 Pseudomyrmex cubaensis
GACGCCATCGTCGTCGTCGTCGTCGTCGCCGACAGCTCTTTGTTCGCGACTGTGCGCCGCGCGAACACCATAAACTCACGGCCGTAAACCGACCTAGGATTTACGAGAGTGCATGCCGGCAATCATCACCCTTCACGTACGATTATTGCCACATCGTCGTCATTTATATTTTTGCCGTCGTATTCTAGTGATCTACTTATTCGAAACAAAGTCACATCAAGTTTCACATTAGAAAAAACAAGCTCAATTTTTTTTACAAAAGTGTTGCGTTTAACGCTTCTTTGAAAACGAGCTTCACGTTTGCGACTAAATACATTGCCCCGAGAGAAGCTGAGTCAGAATTTCTAGTCGAAATAACCACCTTCATTGTGCGGCTTCGTTTAGACTCCCGAGAACGACCGCGGTATTGTTGGCAATCGCCATTTATTTCCGATGCCACCGTATGGCAGGACTGTCTTAATACAATTTCATAAATGGCGCTGAACAAATGCGCATCGTGCAATATCTACTCGGGATGGAATGGAAACTTTTTGCAAAACGACCGGAGATGCGAAAGTGCGCTTCGGGTAACTTTGACTTTCTAGATCGCTTTAGCTTTTTCACCGATGTATCTTCTTTTATTCGCTCCACTTAGCAATATTCTTAGAGAACAATGATTCTCTGATAAAATAGTCTTATAACTTTCTTAGACTAAAAAATAATTATAACAATATTTTCGTAAATATAAATATTACGTTATTATTCAATTACCGCGCACTGTTTAAAACTTCTTGTTTGCATATTATTATATTTTATGCAGATAAAATGCGAAAACGATTTGCTTAGTTCTGATAAGCGGTTAGTTGAACTGAGAATGGCTTCCATTTCGGATGGCAAGTTGCAGTTTGCATTTTTGAGCACGTACGCTGAACTGACGCCATTACACAAAATCCACTTTAACTAGAACGGAAATGCGTGTAAAAATCCGACTCAGCTTGAAAATCAGTCTTTTGTGTTTGTGTAGAATAATAAAACTGATCATTTTTTTAATATGCTTAATTCGATCGTTTATTTTTAATTAAATAGCGATATCATAAAAAAGTAAAACAAGTTTTTAAATCATTTAAATTTTGTTTTTAAAAAACGAGTGTTGCGTTTGCACATTATTTTTTCAATCATCTTTCTTCTCTTTGAAAAATTGTATAATGTTTATTAAATATTAGCATCGCTTTTTTTCTCATACGTTTTTTTCTTTTAGCACGTACTATGTAAACACCAGTTTTGATTGCCAGAGAAACCATGTTTTTTTACTCCAATTATTTTCTTGAAAATCTGTGTCAATTGTTGCATTGTCTATTCTTCATTTGACCAACAAAATTTGAAACCCACCTGTAACAAAAGAAAAATAAAACTTGATTAGTTTAGCGAATACTGATTGTCTCAGAAAAGGAAGAGCAGAATAATAATAATAATAGAAAATGTCTATCGTTTGCTTTGAAACCTATTAATTTTTCTAGAGCTTTCCTTCTCTTTTAACAAAAACAATTTAAGTATGCGCATCAGGTCGTTACTGTATCTTTGATTAAAATTGATTTATTATACCTGTGCTGTTTGCTCAAATTTTTTAGTTTTTGTGAATTTTTGGCGTGTGTTTATCGTTACATCACTCGAGGTTCGATATTGTGACGCGTAATGTATATTTGTGAAATATTCAATAAGTTCTTCTTAATAAATTGTAAAAACCGGAGCACTTAGCTTTGATCGCCAAGATAACGCCCCTTTCAAATCGTTTTAAACGCGTCGACATATACTTTTCCCCTTCGCAATTTTGCATTCGTTTCTTTACATGCGAAGACCTGAAGTTACTCTTGCAGCGATAACGCACTGACAGCTCGCGACGAATAAACATTATTGTTTCACAAGAGCTGCGTGTTTACCTGCACTCTACATTAAACGTGCTCGAGCAAATATTATCCTGCTTTGAATATTTATGGAAGGACCTCTCTGACGGTTTTATTTGCGTCGCACTTGAAAAGGGCGCGTCCATTTGAATATGTTTTATATTTCACGAATATTTCATACAATGCTATATTTCATTCAATTCAATGTATGAAAAATAATAAAAAAATAGTACCTGTTTTCATGCCTCTTCTGTTGTTTTTCGGTACAACAAAGTATTGGGAAAATATTTTCGCGCTATTTTATAAGGCTTTTATACATCAGAATATATGTATTTTATACACACAATGGAATTTAATTAATCATAATAAAAAAAAGATACTTAATATGCGTGCTGGAGCATTGAATACTGTCTGCGTTTCTATTGTGTGTTACTATGAATTATGTGGAATTGCTATATACATTTCTCCTCTTTATTATTACGAGTTGCATTATATTAATTAACTATATTAACGAACAACAAGCTTGCTTTCGGTTTAATTCGTACACAAAATTCGTGCGTAAATTTGCCTTGTGTATTGGAACTAAATAAGTGTGCACGATTGGAAGAATAAATACAATCGTGTTGTATGCGTATGAGCAAACGTCGAAATAATTAAGCTAAGCAATTATCTAATTATGCCAGCGTTAATAAATAATTAGTGGCAACGAATAATATAGAGAAATTGGTGAGACAATTTATGGAGTAGATAATTTTAGAACTCGCTCGTGAGTTAATACGTTCTCATTAACGTCCAGCACAAGCTGGTCACGCTCGTATTTGACTGATTAACAGTCGTCGACGTCGCAGCCATTGGCAATAATCGTGATTAGTCGCACGATTCATTTCCATATAGACGACAATGCATATGCACAAACGAACTTTGTTCCAATGCCAGATAAGCATTCGGATATGTAGGAATTTAGATTCTTTAAGAATTATTAGTTTAGAATAGCTAAGAATTATTGTATGCACTGTTTAGTTCCGAAAACAATCCAACGTCATGTTGCAACACGAAAACGCTGTTTGGTTTTTTGGAAACGACATGACGCATTATGTTTCTGTGCGAGAGAAGAAGAAGAATGCAAAGAATCGTAATAAAATACATGCGGTGCATGCGACTAACAAAAAGCAAAGTGTGTTTTAACAACGGGTATGTGGCGATAGTCAGTCGACGATTATTCGGCCCGAGACGAGAGATTGCATAGAGACGATGTGCGAGACTAGGCGCGAGATCAAGTATCTACAAGAATGTACCAACATTGTCAACACTTTGTCTTAAAAACATTACACATTTTTTTATCACATTATTTTACATAATATAACAGATCCTTCTCGTCTCCAAAAAGTGACGATTTTATTACATGTATAGATATCAGTAGATATTAATAAGAGAACAAAAAACACTTTTGATTTGTCACAAAAGAAGGCCCAGAATGTCAAAATATATTTTTTCGCTCAACGAATGTTCTAAACTTCATTAAAACAAATACTTCGTTAAATGAATACAGTAGAAATATGTCACAAACAGTTAAATAAAAAAAACACTAGTAAAGTAAATTTAGAACGAATTTAATATGCAGAGTAATGTGTGCATTTAGTGCGATATATATCAGATGAAAAGTGTAACGTGGAAACACTTGTCGTTCAGCGAAATTGCAGACCGACTTTTCATGAAACGATACTGCCAGAATCCGTTAATTTTGGTCTGCGAAATTTTACGAGATTCCAACTCAAACAAACTTTGACACAGGACTACCATTTCGCGCTCAGTCATGACGCTATATTACTCGCGTAGCCGAAAGTAATAACGCCACACCCGAAATTTTGCTGTTCCAACGCAAGCGACGCACCGCAAAGGCCGCAAGAGATCGCGTCAACCTGTCCTCAACCGTTAAACATATCTCTATATTGGTTTCTCTAAATTACTAATCATTTATCTTTTATTACCGATAGTGTTAATATGAAACATAATTAATATTTAGATACAAAGCAATTTATAATACGATTTCAGCACGTTTAAGTGCTGTGTGCCTTATTAATATCTTGATGCTTTTCACATCAAAGAAACGTTATGTATAGCGTACTTGTACAAATTATACATCATACATAAATTTGTTATCTTGCTACAATAGAATTTCATCCTATACTTTTCATTTTGATATAAAAAAAATCAATATATCATTTACTAATTTATTGACATTTGGTTTTCGCTATTGACAATTACTTATCATTATCAGCGCTTACGTTGCATCGTCATCATTTCACGGTTATATTTTGCATTACGTTTATGTAGCGACATATCAAATTGCGCGAAAATTAGACACGAGTCTTTCACAAAGAGCAATTTATAACGAATACACGGATAATTGCCGCGCGATTGTTATGAGTCGCGTGTATCGGTCTTCGCCGGCTGCGCCATTGTTCTTACACCACCGGTTACTATTGTAACCGTATTCGTTACGGCGCATATTCGTATAGTGGACCCGCGTCGGGTGTGGCACCGGAACTTGTAATGATAACAGGGGTGCGTTAATGCGGGTCCCGACAGTATGTGATAAAAATGCCGAGACCGCCCTTCCGACCTCTGCTATTTCCTTGTTCTGCTATCTTTCGCTATTTTTACCGAATAAGATGCTAGAACGAAACTGAATAACTTTTGCAAGTTAGTTTATATTGATATACTTTCTTGGTTATGCTATTTAAAAGTAATAAAGTTTTCTGTTTTGTTATAAAATAATTTTAAAATACGCGCGTGTAAACTAATATGTGAACAACACATTTATTAGTTCAAATTTCACATATTTAAATCTTCTACGACTTCTGTCATTTGTATTAGATATTTGTATTAGATAAAACAAATTGTATCTTTATTCTTAAACAAATCGTTTATCGCGAGTATTCCCCTGTCGATTAAATGCTCGGTTTTTAACTCCTATAACAAAGCCGATAATCGACTTACCGATAATTAGTTTCCAGTACGATACAGTTCAATTCGAATTTATAACGCGGTAATTAAAAGTAACGGCAACGAAATTATAAAGCACTCTCCAAATATTTTGTACAGCTGATTTCTGCGAACGAGAGTTAGAAACTCTGCTCTTTAATTATAACTCTTAATTGTAGAACTTTCTATCACGTTTCCGCTTCTTGGATAATCTAAACTTCCTGAACAACGATCAAATTGCCCATCTGAGAACACATTATTCAAAAATTACAAGTGTGTACGTGTATAAAATTTAATAAAATATTACATTCTTTTACATCATACAACACACACGCAATATTATATTTTAATATAATCTTTCTCTCTTTAATAAATTATCCAAGTTTGTTCTAGAAAAACAAAGACAAAGAAAGAAACAGATAAATAAATAGATAGATAGATAAAGAAATAGTTAGATAGATAAAGAGAGAGAGAGAGAGAAGAAGGGAAAAATGAGAAAAAGAGTATTCCTAAATATTTAAAAAAATCACACAGATTTGTGCCGTTAGAATACTTCATATTTGCATAATCCGTATTTTTGAGAGTATTTTTATAAAATATTTATGCAAAAAGAACTTTTTTTTAGGAACCGATCTTTGTTGAAGGACGAATCTAATAACTTCCGCTAGATTAACCATATTTCACAAGTCAACCATCTTGGTCTTCTGCTTGCTAAAATATCAGGATTGTGAAAGCGAAAAAGGAAAGACAAAGGGCTTCGAGGGTGTGCTTTTACCCCAACAGTTCGTCCAAGCGCATCGATTCGAACAGAATAGCTATCCTTTTTCCTTTCTTTGTAGACCTTTTCATTAAATTTTCTACTAAAAAAACCACATCATTTTCATATACTTTTATTTTACACATTTTTGTGTATAGTAATTTTTATACATTTTAAGTATATCATACTCTTTTTAAATATATCACTTCCCGCTAAATCGGTATGTAAAACACACTATAATATTAATCTAATAAAAACTTAAGCAATAATATACACATCCTAATAACATAATCTTCATAAAGTAAATTAAAAAGAAAGGCAAGATTAAAACAGTAAAACCTTTTTCAAACTCATAAAAAACAGTTTTGCAAAAAATTATCTGTATTTCTTCAAAGTCCCCAGAACTTTACGTTACTAGTTCTAAACTTTATCATGACTGCAACTTTAACCATTTTATTAAAAGATCTTTTTATCAAGTTAATAGAGTCTCAAAACTCGTTGATGAAACTCTGGAATTAACATATTTAATTTTACCTTTACTTTAGGAATAGCAATGTATAGTAACAATTTTTTAACTAACTAAGTCTCTGAGAAACAATTCATATTTCGAAATTATATACAAAACAAAAAGCAAAGCAAAATCTACTTCGATTTTTTTTCTTTTTATAAAGATATGCTATGATATTACAGAAAACAACAGAAATGTTTTAAGAACTTCTTAAAGTTTAATATTCATTATGTTCAATAGTAAACTGTGTGTGTGTGTGTGTGTGTAATTACAATTCTTATGCCATATATATTTATATGTGGCAAAGTGTTAAGATACTGAAATGTCTGATCCGAGTTTTCCATAACAAGTTAAGCTTTGACATCTGATGATTTATAGTGACAACAAGTAATTTTTCATCCAAGTTGCATTGCACCTTGTGCCCCGCGTAATACGTCATATTTTGTCATCGTTTGTTGTCCTTCGGAAATTTGTAAGGTAGACAAAGTTAACTTGGAAATGTTCATAAAATCTGCAAGATGTGAACATTGAAATAAGAAGCACATGTGTGTTAATTTCTTTTATCATAATTTATCATAACTTATCTCAGCAAAATATTACTTCTGTTTAGAACGTCTTTCTTGTTATGAAGCTAAAATTTTGCTTACAATATTTTACAAAATTGTATTTTGAATAATGCAGACTAGTTATACTAGCGATAGTTCGTTAGCTTTGCTATGCTTCGTAATATCGGCCACGTTATGAGCGCATTGGAAGCTCGGCGTGTACAAAATGTCTCATAAGACCCGGTTTTTAATATCACATTATCTCCGCAGCGAACGTTCGATAAGCACTCGACGAAGAAAGAGTTTGTTCCAACTTGAATAAGGAAGATGATTTTCATCGTTCTAAAACCCGATATTTAATGAGCGTTCAGTAACACAGCAGTCATATTGATAATACAATCGATAAATAAAATCGGAAGTTTCGTTAAAATTTGCAAAATATAATAAATGCTGATAAAATGTATGTATGTATGTACATACACATATGTGTATATATATACACACACACAATATATATGTATATATATAAAACATCAGTACAAGAAAATATTTCAAGTTTAATACTGCAGATAAAATCATCTAAAAATACATTGTATTGTTCAAAACATTTGTTTTTAATTCTTAAATATTCTATTTTGATTTTTAGTAAGTTGTTTTTGTATTTATTCCTCGTTGTCAACGTTATATAAGTTTTCATCGTGTAACAACATCTGATGCAGTTAACGAGCCAAGTTATTGCAGATTTATCAATTCGATTTCAGCCTTTTTCATCAAAGTGGCGTTGTAAAAATGGGCGTTTGTTTCCTCGAATTGATTGCAACGCCTGATTGATATATCGAATGTTTCGACAACCAGTAGCCATAGGATTGGAACTATCAAAATAGAATGCAGCTAAAATTTTATGAAATTTGGTTTCATGATATATACAAAAAAAATGTAATTAAAATTTAATTGTTTTGTATTTCAAATATATTAAATCCTATATAGAAGATAAGAATAGATTATAAAATATTAATTTCTCTTACGTAGCTATTGTGTATTTGTGAATAAATATTATTTACTATTTACACATTCAATTTGAAAACAATGTAATTAAATAATTATAGGGCATTATGTCTGAAGATGACTCAATTTAGAGTCGAAATGTTACCTCTTTTTTTGGAATAAACTATACACTGATTTCTGTGTCTAAAGCTCATATTGTCCCTTCACTTATTGGACTTTGTTTTATTAAATAATTATAATAACTGATTTATTAAATTTTCATAATACAGATATTGAAAATATCTGTACTTATAAAAGAGCAAATTCCTATTCTGAATGCTGTTTCACTTTGTCTGTATGGCGACAGCAAACACGCTATGCTAACCGTTCGTTTGAAACTTCGGCAGTAGCGCGAGTGTACCAAGCGTCAGACGCAATTACATGCGAGAGTTGCGAGTATCGGTCCGTAATTGCTCAGAAAGACTATCCGTGATAATCTGTTGAATTTCGATTAAAGACTTTACGACAATTCACAAATCTTCGATTCTGTCGATAATCGAATAGAAATTTATGCAAATAAAAGTAAAAAGTAGAATTTAATACTAAAATGTACAGTTTTATACATAATATACTAAATATGTATAAAAAATATATATTTTCTCTGCAATTTTTAAATTACAATTTTTCATTTTCAACAATTTATTTTCCAGACATTTGCGAGAAATTTTCCCTTGCAAAAATTAAACTGTAGATTGAAAAGCTGCGCGATAAAGCTGACATTAATTTGGTTTAAACGTGCCCTCAATGAGCTCCTCGAAAGAACAATGAATGTCGGCGATTCTTCAATTTGAGTGACGTCTTTAATATCGCACTACAATGATCGCATTATTGGAGTTGAAAGGGCAATTAATCTGTCATTAACGCAATAGGTCTGTTGACTGTTTCTGCTCAAGCAATTAATCACTGTGCGACAATTGCAATTTCTGAAAGTACGTATCTCTCTATAACCCTATCGTATATATATTAAAGAATATATCGCGTTATTATATCGCTATTTGTCAACAGCTACGAACGTGCTATACGAACAGATTCGTATTGCACAAAATAAAATCGCAATTGTCCGGTCAAAGCCACCAAATGCTTTGTACAATTAAGCTTATCGCTTTTATCATATACCTTTTGAGATTATATTTAGTGCACGCTGGACAACTCTTCATCGTACTTTACTTTAACTCGAACTTCTTTCACAAAAGTTACATTTATCAGCTTCACATCGAAAAAATCAGATTAATTTGTGTGAGAAAAAGATATTACATATCTATTGAGAAACAATACTTATTCGTGTAAGAGTTTCTCATCTGCGAAAGGGAACAAAACTCATGAACCTGCAGAAAAATCCTTTTTCTAGTTTGAAGCTTGTTATCAGCAATGTGTACACGCACGGCACACAACGACTTCCGGAATCGTGGAAGACGGCTACCTCGTTGGGAGAGAGGCAAACTTGCCCGAATATGTATCTATCCAAGTACACCCGCATTTTCTACGTGAAACGCATATCCATTTCCAGTTCGCTGTCGCCATTTGCGTTTCGTGCACAAAGTTATCTCCCGCGTATGCGAGACTAGATGCGCCTCTCGAACTTGATTCCGTGCCACTTCCGCGAGCTGTCACAGGGAGTTATATCGGGAGTTGACGAAGTCACACTCGCTTCGGTGGAAAACTCGACAGCTGGAACTTCGACGTAGTAACCGCAAGATTCTGTGAGAATCCGCTTGCTTTTGAAGTTCCACGTCGAAATTGCAAATTGCGTTTTCACATCGCATTTACTCTAAAAGAGTAAATTTTAAAAAATGATATAAGAAAGTTTTTTTATAACAAGATACAACGAACTTTGTACGCTTCTACTTATTGTCAGCTAACTAACTATTATTCGCGACGAATTGCTTTTCTTGCAGATATTAACAGTGCTTTCTCACTTCACAGTCACACATGAAATAAATAACTCCGTTCCGCTTTTGTTTCATCTCTTAAATCTCTTATCTCTTTTTGGCGCTCGACCACCGTGCTCCGACAAAGCGATAGATAGCGTAGAAAGAGAGAGAGAGAGAGAGGACCAAGAGAGAATTAAAGGTATATCGCTCATGTCCCAGAAGCTTTCGCAAATTAAGTTTCCGCGCTAAACGGATCACTTCTCGACACTTTTCACCACAGAAGTTGCAGCAGGAAACGTGTCGCGCCACCATATCTCGCCCAACGCGAGACTTTTCGAGTTACTCGATATTAATGACACGTACCGGCACGTGCCATCTATAGAGTGCCTTCTAGCTTTTCTTTGCTTTCTTTCACAAATAGCCGCGCGCTATTGAAGAGCTACATCGATTAACTTTTAATCACTTCGCGCTCCAAATGTACTTCATAAACACTAATTCTTTGCTTGTAATAAGAGTTTGAGTTTTTCAGTAATATGATATTGTTGCTATAGTTTATTTTGAAATATACGATTTAATGTAGAAATGAAATGCTTATATTTTGTAAGAAATTAAAAAAGTAATATAAAAAGATGATAAAGAAAGTATTAAATGACAGTAATGATCGACTTTTCGACAAGAAAAGTGACTTATTAAAAATTTTTTCGTCATTGAATTCTCCAGATCTTTAATCGTGATTTGTGATGAATTATTTCGAACTCTTTTTTTCATTGAAAAAGCGCGACATGATTATAGCATCGTTTAGGAAAAGAAAGAGCAGGCGTAAAAAGAAACATCAGAGCAAATGGCGCCGTTACGACTGGCCAACGCGGCAATACTTTCGTAAATATCACCACTTTATGTGAACGTTTAGCGTATCTTCCGCAGCGAACGGAGCGCGTGTTCGTTAATACACTGTTTTATTGTCAGTCCCGTAATTGAGCTTGCACAATATCATTATGCAATGTTAATTATGTCATATCTTTATTTGAGATCAAAATCAATGTTGCAACTAGTTGGCGATTATTATGCGCTCTGATGTTTGTAATGAATTAATGATCACTATAGCCGATTCGTTTGTTATCACTCTTTTTTCCAAATGATACAATCAACAAATCAATCTGTTTGCATAAAATATATTATGTGTTCAATATATATCGTAATTGTTTCATATTATACTTAATTGTACACATTCAATGTAGAATAATAAAGTACGTGATATTATTTTATTTGATAGATTGATTTTTATATTATATATGCACTTCTGTAAATTTATCACTTTTATAAAGAAACACGCTGTTTGTTATATAATATTATTATTAATATTGGATTAATAATATAGAAATATAACGCGTTTTCCGTATACGAGAATGCGCTTTTACGGTAAATAAATACGCAATCTTGGCGAAGAAGAATACGAGATAAGACAAACGACGAGAAAAGCGGCAAAACTGCGCCGCGCATTTAAAAGCGTGACAATGGATTATCGTAGGAGAAGGAAAGATAATGGCGTCTTTGAGACTGGCCAAAGGCGACATTTTACTACTTCCAACGACTTTACGAAGTTGCCTTGTACATACATCTCTCTCCGCTCGAACGATATATGCGATCATTAATAAATTGAGCCAAGAGTGCATTGTGCTCCCCTCTCCTCCTCTCTCAGTAAGGATGGATTTTAAAAAGAGGGGAAATAGAGCGCGGAAATGAAAACAACGCTCTCAACACTTCCCTGCTCGGAGCTAGTAGAAAAACGACTTTCGTCCACAAATTTTTGCGCAATAAGATTCATGTTAACCGATGTGTCGAGCGTACGCGGAAAATGAACCGATTGTCTTGCGATCTCTATAAGTGGCATCTGGCAAAAATCCGAATGGACGACTTTAGTCACAATAATTTTTATTTGTAACACGTTTCATGTGCTCGTGTGAGCATGTTCAGCAAGTTCTGTCGTAATACGAGATAACAAGATGCTTTTAAAAGTAAATTCTTCTACGAAGCATCTATTCCTTTTTTCATCTATTTCTTCATCTCATAGTTTGACATAAATTTTTCATTTTCATTTTATGCACGCGTCAAGTATAACTTTATTGTACTTGTAGAAGTGACTCTAGGAAGACGAATTCGATTACAAATAATCCGTAATTTCTAAAAGCAAGTTAAGTTGAACTAAGAACATATTGACAACCTACCATTTTGTCGATATTTCTGAAAGCAGCCTGTATCAACATAGAGAGCGTGTATCGCGTAAATTTGCGGCACGTTGCGGCGGAACTTCAACTTGGTCCACCAACCGAAGCGGTTGTAACCGTAAATTACCGCACGTCGATACTGAGCGGACGTACACGACACAACGTGTATTACGATGCCGAGCTATTTCGGATCTGGAACAAGGTTGCGAGCGAAAGTTAACAATTTAGGCGTCGAAAGAACAAAAAGTCTATATTAACTTTATAGTATCCACCTCGCTGCTGTTTTACACGCAATGGCGAAAATTTTTCGCCGCAATATCTCTTTGTCCGCGCTGATACATAATATAATGCGCATTCCACTCCTGTGTTTTTTCCGAACACAATAGACTTCGGAAAGAACGGTCGCGATATCCATAGTAATTCACGGTTAAAACAATAGCTTTCGTTCGCGAATTATTGAGCAATAAAGCGGTAACGTCAGGGCGATATTGTCAAGCGTGTTACAAGAGAAATAAGGACCGCGAAACTGCGAGTTTTTTTTCATACAGAACGTGTCTTTTTTGTGCTGGGAATATGACAACAAGCAAAGAAAAGTAACGGGGGAAATGTCTGCAGGTGAGAGATAAGGGATGTTTTATGAGCTTTATAGTTTTTAATAATCGCGCAGCGCAGGTAGTAGTTTAATTTCTATTCGGCTTGACTGTGCACTAATTGAACAAAAATAGAAAAATGTTTGATTAAAAATATTAGCGATAATAAAATTTATATGATAGTCTCTGTAATATTACACATGCGAGAATATATATATATATATATAATTATATTACTTATATTTGTGATTTTTTAATACTAATTAAAAACTTACATCAAAATATAAAGATAAACCATTGTCTTCAAATAAAAAAGTAATATAATAAGTTTTCACATAATTTATCTTATCATCCGTAACTTATCTTGCATATTGCCTTACATTAAATGATCTAAGTTGTAGAAATTGTGGCTCATCTTATATAACGCGTCAGTCGGATTTAGCAGTGCGCGGAGAGTCGTTAAATGTAACCCCAGCGAGTTCCTATTTCGCCGTCACGGGCACTCGTGTAATCATTATACGTCGGCAGAAGGTAACGCCTAGGGGAGCCCATTACGAGTTTCATAAATTGCGGGACAGGCCCCTGGGAGTAATCTTAAATAACGGGCATGAAAACGGCCTTTAGCCGAGAGACTTAGGCAGCAAGGCTTACTCTAGCAAGGACAATCTACGCTGTTGCTTCACGACGATGTTATATCTACTCAGATAGTGTGTTGCGTTTAAATAACATTTTACATCGATTGAAAAACGACAGAAAACAACGTTTGTCTCCTGTAAGTAGCGTGCTTGTGTATTCCTCTGATGATACGACCAGCAGTTTAGAAGTTATTTTACGAGGCGCAAAAATAGAGTCAATGTATAACATACAATAATATATTGCGTCTTGTAAAATCTGCACGTTTTTAAAATATGCATGAGTCGATATTGTAAGTTACATTAAATTTGTTATTTGAAATTCAAGTAAAAGTGTAGACGTTAGTTTGCCAAATGATTGCCAAGTGATATTTTAGAAAAAAACGAAAAGCATTTTGCGAACAAAAGTATTTTATAATATTCACGTAAAATTTTAAAACTTCTATTTGTTTTGTTTGTCATAAAACTCTTAAAGAGAACACTATCACATGTTATATACATATATGAGAACAGATTCTTTTATATCTGATATAAAAAAAATAAGTAAATAGAGTAATTTATTTTTTTAGGATGTTGGCAAATAAATAATTTATGTAGAGTTTTTTTAATTCTCTTTTTAGATGTTTTAACGTCTAAAAGTCTTAAATCATATAGTTTCTTTAGTGTAAACTGTGCACCTAATATCGTGAATTTAATAAACTGCATTATTTTGTTATCTCGACAAACAAATAACAATGTAACTAATAACTGATTGAGTAAACTGTCAATAAATATATTAGAACAAATTGTATGCCGTAGAACGCTTTAATCGTCGCTAGTAATTGTCAAAATATTCGAGATCTAAACTTAAAGTTATTTTTCAAAGAAAATGGGTACAAAGTTAAAATGTAAAACCTACACTTTGCACGTATAGAAAGAAATATGGTTGAAAAAAAGACAAGAAAGTCGCTATCTTCTTTATGTTCTCGTAATTTGTCTCGGATGTAACTTCTAGATGCAGATAAAGCGATATGAAACTAGTTTAAGCTAGGAGATTTAATTAAACGATAAATACAACATTTGCGGTTAAATCCTCTTTACCTCTTCTTCGGTAACATGCAATTGTTATACGTTGCGGACGAAGACCAGATCGGGTTTACACAGCATGTTTTTCCGCAACATGGGCTACACGTCCCGCTTGTTTCGCCGGTAATGGAATCCAAACTCGACTGATATTCCAATGTAATAGATCTAAACAGACGCGCCCGTATACCGATACGACGATACGATGTGACGCATTGAGAATCATCGTACAAACGTAGAAGAAACTAAGAGAGAAACGACCGTGAAGCATTGCGAGGCTGCACCCAGTGTGGATTCCATCAGAGCCACGCGATCGCGTGATCGCTCTATTCTGTCTGGCTTTGTTCTTCAGAAAATGTGAAACAACAATTAGAATTCTACATTTTATTTATTTTTTTAGTAAAAAAAACTAAAATCTTTAAGTTTTTTATATGCAATTTAAGTATTAAATTAATCAAGATTTTTAAAGAAATAAAATCTAAATTTTAATAAATTAAAAATATTGAAAATATCAAAACGAGATTAAGTAAGCGTTTTAAATATATAAATTTATATTGTATTATTATCGAGATTATGTATGTAAGCGCGAGTATATATGTAAGCTCTACACGAGCGCGAGGAATATTTCGAGACGCTAAAGAGAACGTTATATACGTCACTAAAAATAGAGAAATTAAAGAAAGATATCGGTGAATACGGTAGTACATAATTTGTCGCACGAAGTCGAGTTAAGCAGCAGTGTTTAACTCGCTGCGGCTTAATTCTGCAGCAAGCCGAAATGCATAATTAATCGCGCTCGATGAGCCGTTACCTCGTGATTATGCGAGACGAGAACAACAACGACACCCGGTTGCATTCGTTATTCAAAGTCACGGAACGAAGTGGCACGGTCACGCTGCATCATATAAGACGCGTCAAATAACAGGATTATTACTTAACTTCGCGGCACGAATGAACGTTGTGAAACTTAAGTGTGTGATAATATCGGGAGTTTTGCGTGATGCCAACTCGAAAATTGTCAGACTGCAGCGTCACAAATAGAAATACAGAGATAGAAACCCGGAGCTTGCGATCGTTGACCTACCGGCTATTTGCATTATAATTATCGCGATAATACCGTAATATAATACGATGCATATAACACAATATTGTACAAAGTGATTATACGCTATACAGAATCAGAATCAGATTTCAATAATATTAAATTTATGTTCAATTGCTTTTTTAAAGATCATTGCTTTGGTCAAAAGTCGATAACAACTAACAACGCGTGTGTTATGTTTCACGACGCATTAATTATATCGCGTGCATTGTCTACAAAGTGACAGGATTCTGACAGGATGCGAAACAATTCCCTGTTTTGCAGACACATTCAGGCGTCAACTCACGTGAAGCGTAAAACGATAACGAGTAATGATAGAAATGCGAATGCCATAGCGAACTATGGTGAGATTATTAATTAAGTCAAAGTGTTATATGTTGTGTTATATATTATTGGACAACTTGGCGAACTGTTAGAATGAGGTTTGAAAATTATTACGAGTAATCGGCAATGCGAGATAGCGCTCGTTAAACATGTGAAAGCTTACATAGTAGGCGCAGGCGGCTAAGTGACGCGAGTCTTCCGCTCTTTTTCTTATTTTCATTCTTTCAGTATTTACTTCATATCGAAATAAACACCTTGCATCTTGCAGTCATTATACGGTCGAATCGGTGCGATTGGAATGACTTTAAGCGAACTTTAAGCGGCGTTATAACTCGCGAATATTTAACGCCTCGCTGCAGCGGATAATTGTCGCAAATTATATACGTTCGCGTGCTGCAAATATACGGTTCGTTAAATAAACTGCAGTCGAAAGGTTCGAACGGGACAATTCCGAAAGTGGAAATATACAGTGGTGAAATATATGGTAAAAAAATTCTTGTGTACATGAGTTTTTTGTTGCAAGTACATTTCAAAAGAGACGCGATATGATGCGCCGGCACGACAACAATAATTAAAAACTTCATGACGCACATTCCGCGCTTTGCGATAAATAACTAAGAACAATAAATCACGAGTCGAAAGAGCGCGAAAGTGGGAAAGAATACCGGAATAATGAATCGCTTGCTTAAGTTTTAATTCTCTCTCTCTCTCTCTCTTTCTCTTTCTGAACAGATCAGACAAAGTATTAAGGCGAAATACACTTATTCTCTGAAAATTAATATTCTCGAATATGATACCGAGCGACAAATTCCGCCTTCGAATACCGCTTTAATTATTGTTTTACGAGATGTAACATTTAAAGAGTGTAATATAGTGAGAAAGATTAATATTAGTTCACAATCAATTGTCAAAGTACTTTATGATAATTCTTGAAAAATGATTTTCGGGCTTAAACCGCGTTAGTGCCAGTTTTATATCGACGTTTCAGTTCACTTAATTCAAGAGCAGTCTCTGTTACTGAGATATTGCTAGACCTATTATTGATTCTTTGTTAGTTATCCCTTTTTATAACGTTGGGTGCGGAGAAAGAAAGATGTAGGAGAGGTAGAGAATGTAGTAAAGAAGTATACTATATAATAGGGAAATGTGATAAGTCATTAAATATATTATAGAATCGAGATAAAAGATCACCATAGTGAGCTGGTCATCGTCCATTGATCTTGTCCATAATGGGCTAGTTATTTTTTGTCCTGTTGTACTATATGGTACATAAACACGAAAGTCCGTCGTTTGAAGTTTATGTTAGTGCAATTGTTGTATCTATGATATTTCCAAAGATATTTAATAATAAAACAAACGTAACGCGCAAACACATACGAAATATGATATCGCAATTTACTAAAGATGAATAATCACTGCCGAAAACAAAAAGTTACAATTTGAATTTTTTTTTGCTTCGCGTACGGATATGTTTCGAATATAAATATTCGGAAAACCCAATTTTTTATCGCACTATCGAAGAGCAGATTAAATTGGCGTTGTGCTTCCATTTGAATATTTTTACGTTTTTGCTGATAGTTCGTAGAATAATGCAAATAGGAATGCACACACTGTGCGATATGCCGGAATAGATAGAAAAGTAAGCAGCACCGGTTAAATGCACAAATCATGCGAGATTGATTTGCAGCATCCATTGCTATTACACGCTACTACGTAACAGCGCCGCCGGACATGACGTATCGAAACTCACAATTCATGACATAGCTGTTCAAGATAACGGAGGAAACAGAATGCAATTTAGTGTATTCCGTCAGGTGATGATATATATACCTAATATTCTGGCTGATAATTGCAAACAATTGGAATCTTTAATAATAAATTTCTATTTTTGGATAAGACATTTATAACTTTTTGATTTCTATGTAATTATAAAATTACCATAGATATCTTTGTACTTTCTTAGGTTATACGGTTTCTTTTAATAACTCAGGTATTATTATATATCCGCGGCTCACACACTCTGTTTTTAAAATCATATACATGTTTTAAAAAAAACATGTATATTACACACGTGCAATACCGTTCCTATGGTAAAACTTTTCATACTAGAATATGTTTGATACAGTTTCAACTGAAATCTCCCCGAAAGAGGAAAAAAGTTCGAGAGTGCGAATATCAAACAGCAAGAGCAACTCAAGAACGATTAATAAATAAAGTGTCATGTAAAAACAAAGCCTATAAATGAAATTATAGAAATGAAAGTGAAATGGCTTTCACTTTGATATCCATATCCATAAAAGAACAAGATGTCAGCTGTTCATGAAATTAATTTATTACTAAATAATACTCTCGAATTTTTCTATATATATTTTGTTTTTAAACTAATTAAGTGATTATTTCACGTCGCTAAAGGCTATTAAAATCGAACATCAACGTAATATACATTATTAACAGACAAAAATGTGTGTGTGTTGCGTCTTTGAAAACAGCGTGTTCAAGTTAGATTATAATGTATAATGTATTAATGTATTCTCAATTAAATTGCGTAATATATTATTACTTGAATTGTTTTAACTATTTTTTCATTCAGATTTACTATTAGATATATTAAGTACAACATATTATTAGAAAATAAGTAGAAAAAGTAAATACATAATTTTATTTAAAGCTTAATTCATTAAACATTATTGTGTGCGTTGTAAAATAATGTAATAAATTAAAGAGAAATTTAACGAGAGAAAAAGAGAGAAAACGTTCTTTCACTAATCGAATCGCTACTCTCAGGATTCATCAAACTATTCCCATGATGATACGCTCCTGGTAAGAGCTACCTGTTGATCCAACTCAGGCAGACAGGTAACTTCAGTTACCTTACGACGAGACGCAATTTGCGAAGGAGTTGTGTGTATCCTTTTATTTACATTTTTTCCACAAGTACAATTTTTTAATCAATTACAAAACAAATTTGTATTTTATGACGTGATAATATAAAACAATTTTCACAAATTGTGCAAGCATAACAAAAAATGAAGTGGCAAAACTAAATGCAAAAACAATTTTCTTCATACAGAAAAGGCTGCAGTCGGATACCGCAGTGTACTTATTACGTGAAACGTTCGCGAGGGATTTGCCGAACAAGTTCAACGACCATGAACATCTTCCCTTTCTTTCTTTTCTTTTTCTTAAACCTTAAAAAAAGTTTTTTCTTTGGAAAATTATGATTCATATGAAATACTGTCGAACAATTTTTATTTCACATGTCATGTGGAACTTTATTTATTTGCTACCTGCCAACCTCCATTCAAGATAGATACTTTACGACTCGTCATTAGAATATTTCTTGCGAGAAAAGAGAAACGTGTTTGTTTCTCTCCCTTCAGAGAAACTTTCATCTTTCTGTTTTGATTGCTATTTTGATAAAACATCTTGAAAATATGTCAGAGACGTGTGAATACAATATATCTGCGAGAAGAACATATATTCACATGACGTAAAATTACCTCGACGGTGAATTTATATAAAATACAGAAAGATACGATTTTGATAACTTGCAAATAAAAACAATAATTTTGTGTGGTGTATATTTTTTTAATAATATTAATATATTATGTATTGATCGTATAAGTTAACTAGTTTTTTATGAAAGTTTACCACTTCCTAAATTCGATTAAAGTTTGATAAGTTTACGGGAAAGTTTGGAGCACAATGTTATCAATCAAAGACTCAAGGAAAAAGCAAACTGTTGTATATAGTACATGTGCATATAGTTTTCTCTTCAAATTTTATTTCCTATAAAAAAATGAGACAAGAAGTGCAAGAAAACAAGTGTAGAAAACGGGCTTTAATGGAAAGTCGCGAAAAAAAGACTTTTTAAAACGAAAAAAGAAATTGTAGTCTCTTTTCTCGTTTAAAAAAGTTAAAAGAAAAACCGCAGAAAAAAGAGATGCCGATCAGCCGGAAAATGATTGCGGATTGCCACAAACTTACTGAACAACAAATGAGCGCCATTTTCCTCGCGAGCTTTCCTTCGCTTCTTATAGTATCTCCTCTTTCTCTTTTTTTATTGCAGATTTATTTTATTCCGTTTTTCGTCCGTTTGCATGGTTTCTTGTCAAAAAAGGAAATCCCTGTTTGTCTTGCGTTTTATACGTATTTTAAAGAATTTTATTGGTAATTTAGATAAGTAAGATAAATACAAATAAAATAAAACTCTTCCAAACGTTCTCAAAAATAAAATGTTGTGAATGACGGCAACGTATAATCAATTCCAATTTCACACGTAATTTCTCCGACTGACAAACGCTAGGTAAAATGAAATCAATCTTGCTCACTTAGAAGACGTCTTAAAAGAAAAATTCGATATTTCGTAGATGAAATTGGAAACAAAAGAAAACACCATTCATTCGTCAGATCTCGCGAACTGTCACAAACAACTCCTAGAGAGAAGAGGCTCGTTTCTTTCCATTATTTTTCTCTCGTTCTCATCTGTCCCTCGTTTCCCTCGCGGTTTTGCCGGATTGCATTCTCGCTTACCATTCCGGAAATATATATATATATATATATATCTTTCTTGTGTTTCTTTCGAAAAGCGCGTCCTAGCGTGGCACCCCATTCGAAGCGGATTTCACACGAAAATCCGGTTGCGAGATTCGAAGGGCGAGTTACTATGCGAAGGGAAGCACGAGATGCAGGTGAGAGCTCCACTCGGAGCTGAAAGTTATTGCTGACTTCTTGTCTAAATCTTCTCTAGATGAACGCTCGCGAGCAGATTAAGATCAAAGAGAGGATAATTATAGAACGCTACAGAATAAAGCTACTTAAATGCGCATTTTTCAATTCAATTAGATAATTTTTAATTATAAAATACACAGACATTACTTGTGTTTCATTCTACGCATTAAATCATTGGAAATGTAAAGTTTTCTTTTCTACACTATAAAACATCGCCATATAAGTTTCAGTGTTGCACGTCGAATATCTGATAGAGTCTCGTGCAAAGCACACATGTTTACGAGTATAAATTTATGGATTTCGAAGTAAATTTCTCATTGTACAAAGCATCGAGTAATATTCCTAAGCGCAGTGTCCGAATGATCAAAACGGCAACTGTAACTCGTCGATGTAAATCCCTTTCTTTTTTGGCATTAATGTTTCCTTTATTTCTCTCGCGTTTTGTGTCTTTGTGATACATAGAAAAATGACCCGTGTTGCGTTCTTTTACGAAAATGACTCGATCACTACAACTGACATTACACTAACGAACAAAGAGAAAAAACAAAAATGTGTTGTGAACACAAAACATTCTTTCTTTTAATCAACGCATCAACGATTGTTAAAACTTTTCCTTTGATTTACGACGTGTAAATATGTGTTCAGAATCTATAAATTGCAAACGAGTTTGCGGGTTATATCTCTCATCGAAGTCGTTGCGGTAAACTTCACACTGTCACTTGACACCGTTTCGCATCTCGCGCTCTTTTACAGCCGTGTTCACCGGCTGTGAACTGTAAAAGATCCTTCATCCCTCTCGTCGGCACCTTCTCATAGTACTCGAGCTCGTGTCACCGCCCTCGTCGCCGTTTCTTTTCTCTCTCGGCTACCTTGGCGCGCATTAAGTTCGCGAGCAAGCGTCGCTTCGCTGAGATTCGTTTCTTGTTTCTGCGACATACATAGACGTTTCTTGCTGTTCCGACATGTGCACGATGACGGTAGCAAAAAGACACAAGCGACACGTTTGTGAAAAATATGAAAGAACGTCTACGGAAAATGAATGTTGATGTCATGTCGTCAACATCTAAAAAACATTGCCAAATTACATCAAAAATAAATATGTAGTTGTAAATTTCAAAATTTTAAGATTATGTTGCTACATAACTGAAGAACTGTTCGATATATTTTTTTATAATTATCAACAACACGACAATAAAATTTAAAAATAATTAGAAATTTGAATCTTTTTTTTAATTAAAAAAAACTAACCGAATGCTACTGAAATATAGTTTTTACATTTTTTTAGTGCGTTACATATACTTCTATTTCGTACTTCCACTTCCACAGACGTACTTCGCCTTCGGAAATGCGTTTTTTATGTCAAAATTAATCAATAAAAAAATTTTTAAAAAAGCTCTTTGAAATTGCTCGCGCGCGCATCTAAGTACTTTTCCTCGTACGCTCTCTCTAAGTATGTCGGCTATGCCGGATCAACGTATCGATGCCAGGCGTTCATACATGCAGCTCTTCTTTACGAGCTCCGTAAAGCGCCGACCCTTTCGAGCGTTTCTCCCTCACGACGCCGATAAATTATCGGGGAAAGGAGAAATAGTTTGGCGCACACGCGCGTTCGAGCTCGCAGAAACTGCAATACGCTCGACCGTGCTTTACGAGGCCGATAAAAACGCGAATTAATTTCGGGCTCGCGCTCTGTCGGCTTCGAAAGTGGCTTTTCGGTCTCGCATAGTTTCCTGAGAGTGGCATTGTTGCGCCGATGGAAGGTGTCGGACTATATTTTCGGAAGCGCATGATAGAGGTATGCTTCGATTCCGCTGAAATACCTTATGTACAGCGCGCGTGCCGCAGAGAGTACATCAATATTAATTACAAGAACAAAGAATCTTTCACATTCTGTATTCTAATATATACATATTTTAAATTTTCTCTGAATTTTATGCAATTAATTAATTAAATATTGAGAGAAAGTAACAGATCTCAAATTGATTTCTTAAGACATATAGTTGTTTCAACAGAACTAATATGTTATTATTAAAACTACTCGTGTTTTTGGCAGTATGATATTTCAGCATGTTATTAATATATTTGTTCACTATAATATGTTTAGTATTGTATAGCTTTTTAACGCTATGTATGTACATACAGAGTATTTGTGAAATATCATATCGAATAGGAAACCTGCAATATACAAAACAATCTTTTGTCTCTCATAATATATGCTGCATAAACAAAGAGAGTTGAGAATTTCAGGAAACATCTATTCATTCAAGAAAAAGCACAATTTATTTATGCACTGCGGAGTGTTTCAAACTCTTGTTGTGTGTGCTTCCCCGAACCCGGAAATATTATTCTTCAACTTCCCGAGCGGTCGCTCGTAGCAGAAGACATACTTTCTCTTGTTTCCGCTATTATTTGCCGGCACATATCTGCGGGGCATTTAAACTGTAACACACGATCCTCTTCTCTCTGCGACCAAACTGCGACTTTCCTCGTTTATACTGCCAGCATCATACACAGGCTTTGGCATATTGAATACCGGCTTTATTTGTGTACAAAGCCGCGCGTTTGACGCGCATAAAAGGATCCTTCAAAGGATGAATGGTCATAACACGCAGTCTGTTCACATTTAGCGAATCCATTGGCAATCTGTGAACAAATTTCTGCGATATGTCGCCGAAATACATTGCCAGGATATATTGCGTTTCTTCTTTCCTCGTTTCAATCGTGGCGTTTAAACGACGATACGTATGTTTTGCATTTTTCGATAATAACTTTGCATTTCTCAATTACTTCCGTGAAATATCCGATTTCACGGCAAAGCTTCTCTTCCACTGAAATCGGCTTACATGTTATCGGAGTTATCTACGTGGAGAAGAACTATTTACGACCGCGACTGTAGAACACAAACTCTGTGTTGCATGGAATTTTCAAACTTGATGAAATCGCCGTTTATCCGCTTATTTCGGATATCCGAATAACTATTATGCCGAATGAGCGTATATGAGCAAAATCCTGCATGAAAAAGATGGAAAAGAACGAGCGGTAATGTTCGCCTATGAGCTTACTGTGTGTGCGAAAGTGCGTGCATGCGTGCGTCGCATTTTATTTCCTGCATGAAACATATTTTCTTTTTTTTCCGTTGGCTAAAGACATATTTAGATAGAACATTTCTGCGTATGTACATACTATTTCTAAAGTAGTGTAAAGTAGTAATCAAATTTTATTGTAAAAATATTTAAATCAAGAAACCATCAAGAAATTTCATGCTTATTTGTATATCTAACTTTATTAATAAAAAAATAACGTACTTAGAGTAACGCAGCCATTGAGAAGTACATGCAATAAGACACGTTTCTGACAACTGCACGCAAACTGCCAATTTCGCTTTCGACGACGCCGCGATGCAAAATGACCGCGACAGTAATCGCGTTAACATCAATCGCGAAAATCAGCGGTACCTGAGAAACTAAAATTTTTTTGTTCTTTTATCTGCGACCGATTATTACAAGAACGAAAACAGGAACGCGACGTTCATTTTGTCGCTCCGCAACCGATAACAAAGCTAACAAAAAATAATCTCACAGGCAAACATTTCGTTGCGTATATATACAATAACACGTATAGGTCGCAGTTGAGGCGTAAATTGCATCGAGTAAAGGCGCGTTATTATAGCGACAGGTTGTTACAATTACGGGCGCAAACTTTCCGACGCGCTATCATTCTGTAACTTTAATAGGAAATAGTATCTCCTATTAAACTCTCTCTTCACCCATCCTAACAAGGAACCATTTGCAGACGGGATAATGTGTTTGCGAGCTAAGCTTCCTACAACTCGTATCTTCTAACTCCCGTAACATTATCTTTTCTGCACGCTACCGACGAATAAGAAATCGCAAGTTTTATCGCCACGGTGTACTTATCGTAACTTCAAAGATAATCCAAAAAAAGTTAGCGGCGTCTCTTCAACCTGTGTAATTGCATCGGGCAAAGTCGAACGACACTCGTTCTAAATGTCGAACGAGTTTTACGATCCCGGAAACGTGTAAATGTCGAAGAGACTATCGAGTAACGTTGTTGTGCAGATTAAAAAAAAACAAGATGCCTGAAAAAAGGTTTAAAAAAATTAAAATTATTTAATTTTGCGTACACACAGAAAAGTAATTTTCGCTATATACACAAAGTGATAAGTAACAATAAAGATTTAATAAAACCACTATATGCAGTATGAAATATTTCTCTGGAATTGCACAGATAGCATTCTATACTATTTCAATCTCTGCGAAATTGGAATATCGGTCCTCGGTAACGAATTTGAGCTGACGTTCAGTTAAACGCGCGAGCACGAAACTATCGGCGAGGAGTTTCCGCCGTCGCCGTCTCTTTCGCTGTCGTTGTAGTTCGGTCTGGATGCAGCTGGCCTAATGCGACGACTCGCGTCAGACGTGCAATTTACTCTGCGTCCCATTACTCTCACCAAAACCTAACGAGGGCAGCGTTGAGTGGCAGTCTGCAAATTGAAATAGCAACTCGTAGATCTGGCAACGCACAAATAAAAATTACTGTCGTTGAGGCGAGTCGCGCGATAAAAGCAAATGGTCGCTGCCATCTCGGTGGAAATCTTCTCATGCATTTTAATAAATTAGTAGTTCTCTCTGCGTGCAACTCGATTGTAAAAAAAAAAAAAAAAAAAAAAAAAATTGGCATCTCTTTAGACACATTTTAAGAGATAATTAAAAAATATCTAAACTTTTATGCTATATTTGACAAAAGTCGAAGATCATGTAAAAGCAAAGTTTTATTTGTCGGTTTATTTGCGCCGCAATTTAGTATTGACTCTCTGTCATTCAAACAACGGAAAAGGAAAACCTGATTTGACAGATTTGGATGGAGACAGTTGACACAACATATATGTCATCGAGACGAGACTGTCTAGGAATAAACAAATGCGGTTATCGATTATTTATGTTACGCTATTATCAGCGTGGGCAATTCGCATATTAACTGGCAATTTCCTCGAGAAGTCGTTCAACTCCAAAACTCTCCCTGATAAGCCTCACACCGAGCTGTCACGTCAGTACGGGGCAACTCGACGCTGAGGTTCTTTTTGCGCTGCGTAGGATCCGATGAGTACTCGGCATTGAGAGGCAAGCCACAAATCGAAACGGCGATATGACGGTGCTTGACATGGATTGATGGATGCACAGATGCGTGTTCTGCTTTTGTGTGGGAAAATTTATACAGTTTGAGAGAAATCGTTCTTGACGAGTCGCGTACGGAGTAAATATCAAACATATTTTTTTCACATTTTTTTATTATATTTCTTATGTGATAAACTAATTTTAAGTTAAAGAAAAATAAAACTTCCATGAAACAAAATATTTACTATCATCTTTACGTTACCTACATGAATCATTCTTTCATTTCATTAGACGATTCATCCAAGATAATCGACAAAGTACTGTGTAAACTTAATCATAATAATTCGCGACGTTTAATATTGCGAAATACTTATTTATCATTTATAAAAGCTGTTTTTAAGAACGATATCGATTGCTTGCAAAGATGACTGACTATATATCTATATCGATAATAAATCTCAATCTCTCGAGTGTCTTAAATAAATCGGAATCTCTAGCATCAGCACGTATCATGATACGTTTCGATGTCTTTTTTGCTGTGCACCTAAAAGCAACCTGAGCGTGCACATGTATCGCAATATCCACGTCAGTCATCTGATATATATATGTATATGTGTATACATATATATACTTCATCTTATTATTATCGCTATTTTATTTTTAAACAGTGTTTCACTTTTTTGCCACTTATATAGTCAAAGTGCGAGACGATATGGCACGTTCAAACAATTTTTGCGCTATTCCCCAATTTATTATCCGATTATTTGCTCTGCAAAAACCTGAATATAAGCTTCCACTATTGCATCAAGCTCGTTTCCAGCTGGTCCAAGTAGCCGATCTTAGAATTACTAGAAAGATTCGGATATCTCGCAGCTCCATTCTGGTTCTGGAAGCATTTCACTCGGAATGTCGGCGAACGGAAGCATAATATGTTGTTGGGCGGCGTGCCAGCACCACTATCAGGAAAACAACGTTCGGTCCGCCACGAAACATCGACACTCTTCACGAAAATTCCAACTATATGAGAGCGAAGTGAATCAGGTCGACGAGGAAAATTAGGTGCAATTTTTTAGCAAGATTTATTGCAATATCCGAAAAAATTTTGTTTTCTAACATTGTCTTTCACAATCCCTTTTGCAGCTGATATCCAACGCAAATATCCAACTCTCTTGTTCTATTTGTTGAAATTCTATAATTATTTTCATAAGAGAGATAAAAATAATTTATTTTTTCTTATACGTAGACGGATAATATGAAGTATAAGATAATGTAAGTTCATGTAGAGTTCAGACTTTTAACTAGACGAGGTTAAAATGCCTAAACTATCGAATGATGAACTATTAATTGCAGAATATTAGTTGCTCGTCCGCGCACATATACTTTTAATAATTCTATAATTTCTCAATCAAATTAAAATTAAAACCAGTTCTAATTTAGACTCACTTTTATCTTTCAAAATAGGAATCATTTGTTCCGAGCTGAAATAGACTTCTAACTGAGCTGGACAGTATTTCACGTCGAGTACTCGGGAAAACTACCTTAAGCACTTTGCGAGTGTTTGGTGCTCCTGCCATAAGTAGCCAAGCTGCTTGGAGCACTGTTATCTCATAAACAATTGCCGCTCATCTAACCAGAAGAATGTGCGAGATTTGTGTTGTTGTAAGTATGATAAGAAACGGAATAGCAAAGAGAAACGCGATTATACATGTATGTACATTATCTCATAATACAAGTACAAAAATCATTATGTCTTCTGATGTTCCTAATTTATAAGATAACTTTTACGCAAATCTCGCGAATTTTTAGAAAAATAAATCAACAGAGAGAATAATGAGAGAAAGGAAAAAACATTGGAATAATCTGATGAGTTTTAAGAAACTTTCGTCGATCTGTTATCGCGCGCGAGCGTAATTTCGCGTCACATCAGTGAATACAACGAGCAACTCTGGAGTAGACGGCGTTTATTGCGCAGGCGAGGTAACAGGATATTGTCACGCTGTTGTGAAAATTACAAGATTGCCGGTCTGAGGGAAGCGTTGTTTAGCTTACCCTGTAATTACGGCGACGTGGTGACACGTGACGCTCTTGTATCACCGCGCTGCATTTAAATATCCGTTATCAAGCGACTCGTGCATGACTCGTGCGTACTTGCCATGTCAATGAATAATAAAAACGCATTAAAGAATTACTGGTAACCAATTTATAAGCGCTTAAAACACTCTGTCGAAGAATCATGGAAAGCATAGCATAATCTATTAAGCAACTTCACTTAAGAACGCTACTTACAAATCACAGTAATCTGTCTCGGTCAAATCGGATGTGGATAAATCGTGAATTTGTCTATTAGTGATTTTGCACGACATGTGTTTTGTTTTGTGTAACATATGTACACTTTAAACGATAAATCACTATCATGTAATAGGCCTGATATACAACGCAATATATTTTATTCTCTTCATGCACCCTAAACAGACGTTAATCTATGTCGAAAAGATATGTGCTTGAAACCGCAAGGTATATACATATGTAGCATCTTAAAGTATGTTTTAAATTTCCATTAAATTTACTTATCCAAGATAAGCAATTAGCAGAATATATATGTGTATAAATATATATGATAAATAATAAATTGGATAAATAATAAAAACTGACAAATTTTGACAAAGTTTTTGAACCAAATGTAAATTATGCTTAATAAAATGAAACAAAAAATATATTTTAAAAATTACACACAATAACAGTCTTAAGTTATTTAATTCAAACTTTAAATTTATAAATCCAAAAGTGATAAAATACAGCGTATCTGAACACGTTGCTGGATGGTTTTTGCAGGTAGGTGCTACCTGGTTTTGCAGGTACCTACCTGCAAAAACCATCCAGCAACGTGTTCACTCTACGAAATCAAACAGTCACTTTTGTAAAACTTGAATTGTCACTAATAACAAGCAGCAGTATTTTTTGGACTCTAAACTATCGTTTGGAATGAATATCTACTCGTTTAGAGTAAAATTTTACTTAATTTAGAAAGATATTATATACTTACATTTTGCGATATTAAAGAAGAGCGTGGAATTTCTCTTCACCTTTTTGAACAATGTATTAGTATAATATTATGCACGAGACTGAGAAAAGTAGAAAATGTGTGTGCTTAAAAGAAAAGGAAAAGGACTTTTACCGACAAAGAAGTTAAAGGCACACGCGAGAACAAGCTTTACGTCTGGCGGTAATACAGCGTGATATATGATAGACACATATATAGTGCTTATCAACGCAATTTACATTGTTACTAAACGTCACGTGAAGCCAGACGGAAGGTCTTTACAATCAGCATGCCTACTAATCAGTCCGCACACATTGTGATATACAGCGATTACTTTATTGTCACATGACTCTCGCTATGTAACCTCTGTCTAAACGAGCTTTATTAAGGCACGACACTCAGACAAGTGTTCTGATGAGGTTCAAAAAGATCTCCGTAATGAAGCATCAACCTCTTTCTTCATCAGAATTTATTAATCCTTTCCTGCTGATCGCTTTTAATTATGATTCCTAAAATTGTTAGGAAGAAAGATGTAAAGTGTTTGAATAGCTCGCGGATAATTGTTATTTTGTTTTTTAAATATGCAAAATTTGAAAAAAGTCAAAGTTATGCATATTTCGCAACATTCGGAGACGGTTGTTCAAGTGGTAAAAATGTGTAATTTATAAATTTCAAATTAATAAAATAGTCGTTTATATATTATAAAATAGTTGTTAGACGCATTTCGTGTTTTCTACTTTATTATTTTTGTAATAATAAAATACTAGTTATTTTTGAAGAAATTAATTCACAAATAAATGTTGTTCTGATATTTCATTACTAATCTATAAAAATTAAGTTTATATTTTATATAATTTTTCTTATTGATACAGATATACGTGTCATATATTATTTTGTGCCTAATATTATAATAAATATGACACCATTATATCTCTTCAAAAAAAAGTTATATTGTTGCACAAAACTTAAATTATATCTTGATTTAAACTTAGCGACGTCGCAATAAAATCTAAAGACTATAATACACAAAATGACATAATTGCATATGCATAGCATAAGACTATTTGGACCAATGAGCATCTAACATAGTTTTATGTAAATCAATACGACTTTATACTAGACGCTCATTGGTCCACATAGTTTTATGCTATGCATATGCAACTATGTCATTTTGTGTGTTATAGTCCTAAAGTTGGACAACTGATACGCAACTATTGTGTGCATGCATGATATAAAGTATGTATACTTATATCATACGTGCATGCTTCTCTTTGTGTTGTGCGTTATTGTTAAATGTCAGAAAGCAGACATCACAGAAATGAAATTTTCTCCGATTTCTAACATTTAACATTTTCAATATTTGGCATGAGTTTTTCTTTAATTATACAGTAAATTAATCACATACTCTATTTGTTTGTCTTAAAATCCTATTTTTGAATAATATGGGTTTTTTCTTGATTTTATCATTATATAAGAATAAAAGTCAACATGTGTTGCACTATTTGATATAAGAATGTGTTATGGACATGCATTTTTAATCATTTTTTCTCCAAAACAGTACGGTAGATTAATTTAAAATGTTACGTACAGATATAAAATTCATTAAATATTTATAAAATATTATAATAATGGTGTTATTTTTTATTGCTTATCTTATATTCTTTAAGATTATTTTATGCATTATGGTTATTCAGTGTTTACTCACTAAAATGAAACGTAGTAAAGTATTCATATCACCGCGCGTTCTCAAAGATTGAACAGCGCGGCTTGCAATTTTATTGTTTTCGTGTACAATGCTATCGACACAACGGGGCAAGCATGAAAGTGTAAACGGGAGAATAAAAAGAAAAACGGAGGATGGAAAAAAAAGCAAAAGCACGAGAAAGCATCGTACATCGCGCAAGGAAACTACGGTAAGCTCCGTAAGCCCGCAAGCTTGCGATAGCGCGCGGAACTCGTTACACTCGGCATACAAGATCAGTGAGACAAAAACAAGACAGGCGCGTCCAGCGGGAGGAACAATTTTGTGAGATTCGTCTATCTTTGGACTAGTTTATTGCAATTTCGTGTCCGGAAAATACGGTGGAATTTTCATGCCTTGTTCTCGCATTCGATCAATGTACCAATTTTATAACAAATATTTCTATCCTGTGGAACAAGCTAAGAAAACAATAAGAAATTGATATTAAGCATTTTCCATCAAAATACTATTGCTACTGTATTTGAAAAAAGAAATTTCAAAAGAAAAGTTAAACACATGTTAAACATTTGTTTATATAACGCGTTCACTGTTTATTGCTTCGCAAACATGAGCTCATGTCAAACAATGAATTACGTAAATACGCAACATGAAACACAATCGACTATCATCGATACATTTCTCCTCATTGGACGAATGTACAAACGTTGGATATTGCCAGTGCGTTGTACATCGCGTTTCCAAAGTTTTCGACGCTATCAAAGATTCAATAATTCTCCGCAATTTGTAAAGTTGGTCGAAATTCCCTTGTGAAATGCTGCGAGAGCGCGACTAATATAATTATGGCGGTAACAACATAAGCGCACAACAATCTCTGATTAATAATTACTTTGTCAATAATCACAGTGCACTAATATCTTTATACGTGAAGATCGTAAATGTATTTTATACAAAAAGCAACGATAATAGAATGTAAATCGCAAGTAAATGCAGATCACTCACAATTATCATCCTTTACAAACAACGGTAGAAATATATTTCACGCGATAGTAACATAGATAATCAAGCGAGTTTATCTTGTTGCAATTTCGTGTCCTAAAGTTTGTATATTAATTTAGAACGCAATTGTCAACAATATTAAAATACCATGTTTAGGTAAAACGCGAATGCATTAACATTATTTTTTTAATTTGCGCGTACAACTTTTTCGCAATTTTGAAAACACTTGCAAAAAACATTTAAACATTAGTCGTAAGTAGGCCACGCGTACTGTGCGAATTTTAATCTCATTTTCAAACGGTTTCTGTAGGTAATATTAAACCAGCGGATAGGCATTGTTGAATTTTGCATTCTTTTGTGCTTTGAGAAGGAACCAATTTCAAAGCTCCCTTTATATCGTTCGAATATATGTATATTATATGTATATTATACAGGATCTGGATTCATCGAAATTTTAATTATTGTCGTTTAAACTTATATTGTCTCATACTTTCCATAATAATATTTACAGTGTTTTATTGCAACTCAGTTATGAAAAACATTTTTTTTTTTAAATCAAAAATAGGATTATTCCATGCACACGCACACATACACACACACACACACATCCTTTCTGTCTCTCTTATAAGACCTATTATTCATTACGCTATTACATTACCCTCCTTTATCGCGGCAACTAGAAAGTTAATTAATCTGAAAAACGAAGCGGCTCACTATACTCGAGAGTACTTTGTGATTTATGCGCTATGTTCCATGAATACGAGTAAAAATCATTTCAAAGCATGACGATGCTTTTTTCGTAGTTGAAATGAATACAGAAGCGCATGAATTATTCTCGAAGATTTTATTACGTTACCAGTGAACAACGAAAATATGTCGTGCATGTAATAATTCATATTACAGCATAACGGACGACAGATGCAGAATGTAAGCCAACGGGATATAAAAATGTGCCGTGGGATGTTCAACGACAAAATATAGCAACGACAGTGACAGCGGGATAATAAACGCGGATATTTTTGCATTCTTTTGTGCAAAGAACAATTTCTGCGGCGCATTTTCCGTGATTCGTGTATAGACACCACTGCGTAAATTTAAATATCGCATTCGGAGCCATGACGTCGAGTCCTGAGCCAGGTCAGAACGAGGCCTCTGGCTATTTAGTTCTGGTTAGCTGGCCGAGTGAGTGTACACAAAGATACAAGCACACATTCATATTGGCACATGCAACGACTGTGCTACAAGGGTTCGTAGAAGAGATGCGATACTTTAGGCGACCATTAGATTACGGTATTGTCAGCAAAACATGTAATATTTGATGTAATATGCATCTTTGAATGGAAATTTAAACTCTTACAACAATGACGCCGTGAAGAGATATTTTGATGTAATTTTACAAATTATTAATTTGTACAATTGTATTAGAAAAGATAATTATCTGTTTACATGTGCACTTTTTTACTTATTGATTTGCTTGTTTATTTTTAAGTATAATATATACCACTATGTTTTCTCGTATGATAACAATTGTAAATATTTTTGGTATGCGCGCGCGCGCGCGTGTGTGTACGCGCGCGCAGAGTTTTCCAGTTTACTCTAAAAACTCCGTCGAACATTTACATCGGTTTGCATATGCAGTCTCTACAATTCCCGTGGCGGAGCAAACGCACAATTCACCATCTCGAGAGGGAGTACTGGAATGACGTGCTTGGGAAGCTGCGTGAATCCAAAGAAAAAGTGCAAAATGGAAATGGAGGCGCGGAGACGCAGCAGCAGCAGCAGCAGCAGCAGTAGTAGCGTATATATCGCTGGCGAGAGCGAGTTTATCGATTCCCTCGACATTCCTATTTCGGGTCGAGATATGTCGACAGCGTCGGGTGCTGTTGACCGACATCGCGATGTCCAGGAATTCGTGACACGACGTCTGTCGATCGGATCGCGTGAATTGTTGGAGATCGTCGGCTTTTTTGCAAGAATGCACAAATAACGATGACGATGCTGGAAACGCGAAATAAGAGATGGATTGCGCTTAACCATCATGGCTTTTCGCATATATAATTTAATTCAAAGAATTGCACGAGTTCGGCTTGGCAAACTTTGATAAAACGGAAACGACCAACCATTGAAATATCGAGGCTATTGCACAATATTAGAAATGGACTTATATTGAACAATAATGTTTTATTTAAAAAACTTGTTCTAGCGCGTAGCAACAGAATCTTAAAAATATTGAAAAATATTTACTTCTATTTCTGTGCTCGAATGGTCGATGTCAATAATATAATACTTCGAATTTCAAATCTTCGTCTGACAGGATATAATGCGGACTGCAATTAATCGGTGCAATTAGATGCGGTAACCGGCAACATTGTGATGCGCGATACGCACAATTTAATCATCCGTGACCGAAAGCTCAGAAGCGGAACGCTAATTGTCCAAATCGTTCGACGTTTCTCTTGTAGGAAGATGCATACGCAGCAAAACCGTCAGACAAATGATATGAAAAGCGAGTCGTAAAAATTTTCAACAATCTGCGAACGTAATGTAATTGCTTCATTCAATTACAATCGGATACATGAGAACAGAAAAAGACGAAATAAAGAAAAGATATTTTATTAAGATAAATTACTCGAATTCGGCACTCTTATCAAATTATACAAAATTGTGATATAGAAAGACGCTGAATCGAATCTTTGATGTGCTTTACAAGTAACGTAAAGCCCTTGTATAATCATAAAATATAATAGCACGTTGTCATCATCGCGACTTAACTTGTTATAAACTATCTGTTGTAAACTATTAACAATTAATTCACATAGTTATTATTTTAATAACGACTTAATACTTATTTAAAAACACGTACATAAAATTTTTCATCTTTGCGGCACTTTCTGTATATATTCTTAACTCGTTATCTCTTTTTGACATAATATTACGCATGTATTATTAAAGAGCAAACGGAGCGCTACCGGCATAAAAACAAGTAAGGAGTTAAACTTCCGGTCGCACGGAGTCGTTACGGAACAGTTGTAATATGCATGTCAGCTGTTTAACGAGCGAACTTGCGATAAAACGCTAAACAGTCATTAATTATCCTCATTTCGCGGCATTATAACCGCGAGCCAGCTTCGGGTGCGATGCATCTTGATAAAAAGCAATTCTCTTGATAACGAAGCTTGTTAGAATCTCGTCGTGGAAAACATCGTGAAACGTTAAAGATTCTGATGGATTCTACCATTCCGCCGAGAACAGATATAATATTTTTATGTTACTGCCGTCTTCATCTTGTTTCGTCACTTCGTTGCTTTTCGCGGCAACGAAGAAGCCAATATAAAAAATATATAGCTCTTTTCGTGATGAAATCTTAAATCTACGTGTAAGGATACAGCCGAGATACAGCCAAAAGCAAACGCCAAGATCTGTCGTAAAATTGCTACTGAAATCAGTTTTACGTAATTTATTGCATAATACCTCAGTAATTCTTGCTGTTCGTCATATGAACATTATTAGCATATTCGATATTAGATGATTCTAAAAGAAATTAACAACTTGTATTCTTCGCCTTTTTTGTTTTCACAAAAACTTTTTCTCAAATATATTTAAGAGAGCAATATTACGTATGATGTAAAATAAAATCAGTTGTATAGGTTTCAAAGTGAAAAACAAACGATTGCACTATCTAGACGAAGATATATCGTCTCGAATAGAAAGAATTTTTTTATTAAAAATACTAAAGGTAAGAAAAAGTATAAAGAACTTGATCAAGTATATAGTACGCGACAAAGGAGAATTTTCACTCGTCGTTATTCGTTTAGATGAGAAAAAAGTATTCCAGATGAACTTGTGAGCCAAAGAATATGAGCGCGCTATGTTGAAGCTACACGACCCGCCAGAATTTTGCGTGTGAACACGAACTTCCGGATAACAGTAAAAAGAAAGTTCGTGTCAAGAAGAAATTGTCGACCACTGTATCTGCGGACTACTTTATCCTACTACAATGTGCTCTGAGTTGCAAACTCCTTTCTCGATCTATACAAAAAACAGCAATAAATATGCAGATTGTTGTAACGACAGAGTACTTAACATAGCGGCAAGATATTTTAATTAAAAGTATGTATTAACACTGAAATCTGCACTAACATCAGATTAAAAGCGTTAGTGAAATCAATTTCGCAAATGCAAGCTCACAAACAAGAAAATTTTTACGAATCCGTAATCTACTCCATCTGTTTGCGAATAAACTATATTTGAAATCTACGATCTTCCGCATAAATATCCGTGAAACGAAGAAAATACACAGATAGCAAGTGAGATATAAAACGCGAAGAATATCTTTGTAGCAAACAATGATTTATGAAGGTAGAGAAGATTTCCGTGGACTCAGCAATTCGCTGGTCAAATCGAGAATTGATGAAGACGTCTGTGGGATCTTCGATTTGAAATAGATGATTTTAAACGTGCGCGAGGCACATTCGGACAAATCAAGAATTTATCTCGTTCGTCGAAGAGAAATTTCGCTGCGACTGGTTACACAATAGGAACGCGCGCCTCGCTAGCAAATGAAATATTTCCTAGAAGAAGAAAATTTACGTGACGTCGAGATACAGCCAAAAGCGGACGCCAAGCGTCCAATAAATGTTAATGTAAGTGCGGCAGAGAAAATCGGCTCTTGCTTTGCACACAGCGTGTTGAAACATTTATTTTGCGTCCGAGCGACAAAGCGTCCGACTATCGCCGCGGACGTTTATCGATTCTACGGGATTCTTTCGTGCCTCGATATCGGGGTCGATCTACTTTCGAGTTGATCGACGGGATCGACAATGAAGCACGCGACGAATTTCGGATATCGAATCGGCGATCTCCGAGCGTGAGCGAATTCTTCCGCGGAGAATCGGAGCAAACGGAATCGCGAGCAATTGCATCGTTTCTCTGACGAAGAAGACGTACGAGCAGTGATTGATGGCTTTCCGAATTCTCTTCCCCGTGATTTTCAGATTCATACCGCTGCATTAGACACCGTTTGTAACGGACTATACACATGAGGATGAATCTTTTATCGGAAACCAATTAGAGTATAGGTAATTAGTGCGCGACGGTGTCGATGCTGTCGATATACTATCAGGAAAAGACAAGAGCTAACTTTGCCATATTGTGATTCCATCACAAAATTACATTTAGAAAATAATTACGATTAATTTGTATTGTATATGTAATCAAATATTTTCACACATTATATGTACACAGTATAATTTCAAGCTATATATTCGGTCGTAAATTTTCTCGATAGCAACAAGACAAATTATCATTAACATTAGCACGCTTGCGAAATAATGTTTTCACAATCACATCTCGCCTGATCGATTACTATGAATCAGCCATTTCAAATTTTCAATTGCTGCAATCAATAATCAGGTGTATCTATAACGGTGAGAACCAGACGAGAGTTGAAAGCTGTCGTTGTGTAATGTCAAAGAGTAACAACCTATCCACTTTTTAGCCGAAGTGAAAAGAGAAGTTAACAATTCTATAAAATTGCAGCTGTTGGATTTATTTCATTCTCTCTTTTTTTTAACATCCAATTCTTCATTGTTGCTCCATGCAAAATATGCGGCATACAATAACGATAAATAATTTACCAGCTAATAATAAATCAAAACATTTTTCTAACACCTTTCAGATCGCACATTAATTTCCGCCATCTGCATATTCTCATACCCATCATTTTTTATTGAAGTGACACAGATTTTAAACAGCTTTACACAACAGAGTTTCACACAACTCTACCAATTTTAAGTGCGATAATTGGCTATATACTTTGGCATTTGTACAAGTTATCTTGGTAAATCGTAATTTTCAAATCGTAAAACCGAGACATTTCGTCTTTTTCAATAGCCATTTATCGATCAGCCATTTCAACCAGTAAAGAGAGTCCGTCTTATATGAGACAAAGCTACTCATAAAATGTGAGATTGCTCGTAAACGCGACAGTCTTTCGCTCGATCGTTAACCGGCTTATCACGATCAATTTCGCGTTCGTCGATTCGCGACGTTGGACTCGAAGTTGTGCAAGTCGGCAAGAGAGACAGCAGAACAATTTGCATAATTCCGGTGCTGTGACGAACTCCCGAGCGGCACGGACGATGACATTATTATTACGGTATCAGACACAAAGAGTATACATTTCGTTTTGTAATTAAATTCAGCAAGGAGAACGTGCAACAGCATAAGCTCGTTGTAAGATGTGTTATGATGCAAAAAATCTTCGAACACTGTGTATAAGATGCCACTGTTGACATCTTAAAAGATGTTGCAGTTTCTCTCGGTTTAGTTATAGTATTGCACTTTTTGCAGATGCCTGTATTATAATGGCAGCTCACAGTCGTCTCACAGTGAGCGAGCGCGAAATAGCAAGCACGCTGTAATATAGTATATGTCGTTATAGTAAGTATCTTTTATTTTACAGAGCTTCTCTCTTTAAAGTTCTCCGATTTACGCTTGTAGTTTCCTACGGTTTTTATCGAGCGAGTCGCGCATACATTTTCCGAGTCGTCATGAATGTTGCCTGTAATTTGTTGCGTTTCAACACTTTTTAGGTCACCGGATCCGCGTATCCTCGCTCGCTATATTTAAATTACATTTCTTAATTTAAAATAAGCTTTTGTACACACACACATTGAGTTCTTAATTTGTACGCGTGTAATGTCGGCACATATGCAATTTATATTCTCTTGGCAAACGCTTCATGATAAAAGAAATAAAAAGATGAAAATTATACGTTTTTATTTTGAGTTTGTTAGATGTGTGTGATATAGTCACAAACGTAATGTGTTTGAATGCAAACTTTTTTTTGTAACTACGTGAGCATACTCTTTAGGGACGACATTAAATATAGACAGAAAACAATTATTACATACATAAATTGTGTCGTGAGAACAACACGAGAAAACCAAGTTTTACTATGAATAAGTCATTTGTATCAAAAATATACTATATTCGCGATTTATATAAAGGGAACGTCTATTCCGTAATAATTTGTGAAGATTAAAATCATTCCGGATAAACGCGGATGCAAGCCGGTCAGTACGCAGATTTATCTGGAATTAAAATCAGCATGCATATGCACCTTCACACATGTCTGCAGAAGCAAGTGCGATCTATCAGTGTGATCGCAATTAGTGCCTGAACGCGACGTCCTGACGATCCGAATAAACACAGCGACGCGACGCCGACATCAGAAAGCGTTCTCGCAGCTATAGAGTGCGCCAAAATGCAAGGCAAAGATAACATATGGTTATGATATATCATAAAAGAAAGATATTAGGGTAAAACTTTCTTCTTTTTAAAAATTTTCAGGTCTTTTGTCCGACAATAAAAAAGTAGTTGAATGTTTTATTTCAAATGTAGATTATACCTAATATTAAAAGTTAATATACTATATGTATATGTAAAAAGAGAGCTGTGTATCCTACGTATAAATTATATTTGCTATTGACAAAACCAAATACTGGAGAATCGAGCGCAATTAGAGGAAAGCTCAATTTCGTTGAATTTGCTTTGCGCTGTTATTGATGGATACGTTATGAGAACACGCTGTGCGCAAAACAGCGGCATTGGTAAAGTCGTAATTGGGATTTCAAGAGATGTTTTATCCGGTTAAATTCTATAATATCATGTGCCATTCAAATAAGCACGAAAACTCTTGTCTTTTCCTTTCTCTTCGTGTTTTTTTTTTTTTTTTTTTTTTTTTTTTTTTTTTTTTTTTTCTCTTATTTTTCTTCTCTCTTATTGCCTGTTCTTCTATCTTTATTTCTTTTTCTCTAATCTAAATTTCTTGTCTCTTTTCTCTTCCCTCGATCTCCTTCCTTTCGTCTTGTGCTCTCACTTTTCTGTATATCTAATCTGCACTACACTTTCATTTTTTCATCCACTATTCTTTCTCGATTTTTTTATTTTGTTTCTACCTCTATTCATATATTATTTTCTCTGTTTTTCTTCTCACCTGCAATCTTCTAACTTCCGGAATCGTTGTTTACATAAGCATAAATTAAAAATGACAACAACATCTATGAAGAGTCACGCGTATATCTATCGAATTTATCAAAAATAAACTAGATAAAATTTACTCAAAATTATTTTTGTACTATTAATATATGTTTCTATAATTTATCGCATGTAAATATACGAATTCAACGAACAGGTAATCGATCATTGTGCTCAATGAACGTCCGAGTGATGTATCGCTCGTAGATACGAAGCATAAGTTAACGAATTGTTCATTGTTCCTATCACAAAGAATCCCATCTGTTAATATCTCACGTAAATAAATTAAGGTCTCATTCGTGACACACGACTGTTACATCAATTTTTCTCACATTTAATTAAATTCCAAGTTAAGTTGGCGAGAATTATGTTTACGCTCTGCAAACCTCGTCGAAAGTGATGGTCTAACTCTAAAATATCGCGAAGCTTTTCAGCAGTTTCTCAGGTATCCTTATTTCCGCCGTTTCACAAGAACAGACTTTGCATTATTACATGCATTTATGCAACAAAATTGCCGCAGCTTTCAACTGCAAATTTTCGCGGCTGGAACAAAGGACCGCATATTAGTTCGCAATAAACCGCGGTTGTTTGCCGTTACGTCTAAATGCACGCGAGGGGATCTGAAATTTTAATGACGACGTCAAAATTTGCTGCGGCGCTTTTGCTCTCCCTCTCCTTCCCTCCTCTTTCCTCCTCCCTCGACCGAGCATAAGATTTAATATTCATGAAATGTATGCCACTTCCTGTCCGCTTGCGAGGAAATAAATCTCTCTCTGAGAGCCAGCATCTCTCGCCTACATCTCTCCTTCTCCCTCCTCCCCTCTCTCTCTCTCTCTCTCTCTCTTTCTCTTCTTCTTCTTTTTTTGCGACACTGTTGATAATTTCACACTAGTTTAGTTAAAAAACATAAGCGCGACGACAATTTAATTAATTAATCTATTTAAACTATACATTTTTTATACGCACCAATAACTGCGCGTTAGCTCTGTTGCCAATTTATTATTTTATTTCTATTTAGATAGATCCATAAAAAAGATTGTATTTGCTACGTATTGAACTCTCCCTCATATTGATTTGCAATGTATCATTATACACAAGTTTGCCATATTCGATATTAGCTGTCTATTGGATATCCAAATAATATTATTTGCCGTTTTGACAAACTGCCGTTACAGAGCGCACTTTTATTTTTGTTTAATTCCGTGTGATATATTGATAAAATCAATTTGCCATAACGTAATTGCTAATGTCACTTTATTACATTTTTCATTTATTAACGTTCTCAAAAATCTACGTTAATTTTGATGTAATAAATAGTCTCGTTTTACGCGAATTAATAAAGTTTTTCAAAAGTTAGTTTAATATGACGCGACGTATGTGTGGTCGACAGGTAAAATACGGAACACGCATTACAATATATATGCTCGTGTACACGTACGATTGTGAATGATAAAAAACTATTAGCACGAAAAAATCGAACGTTTACATCAGACATATATGTATGTACATATTTGTGCACGTAATCCCAATATACACATATTTCATTTTTCAATCATTAAACAAAAGTGATGTTGTTCTAACATAATTTTATTAAAACCAATATTGTTTAAAATACAGTACGCTACTATAGGTACTCTCATTTTGCACACTCATCTTGCTCGCAAAATAACAAAAGCATCTTTTGCGTGTTGCTGTCTTTCACATTACTACTGTAATAGTACTTGTAATTAATTACGTATGTCTTCTCAGGAGACCGTTGATCGTGGATTTCCTCCAAGCATTTTTAGCTCTGTTTTTGCTTCAACATGTAATCATGTTGTGTGACTATAATTAATTATTTTCCTTACATTTCTTATATTCTAGAAAGTTCCTTTCACCATGATTATATTTTCTTTATTGCTTTGTTTTTGTTGCTTTTACATGAGCAATAAAACTAGAATTTTTGTTTTAATCGAATTATTTCTAATAATACAATATTTTCACATGCTCGCACATACATGTTGTTACGCTAAAATGTTTTTTTAGTTCATATTTTGCGAATTGTCGTTTTTAGCAAATAATATTACCAATAAGCATCACATCAATCAATGTATGCCGAAAGAAACGAGTTGATAAACTCGAATTTGTTAATTCAGCCAGTTTTTAATCTTAGTTTTTCGCACGACTATTGTTTTACTCAGAATCTTACATACAACTTATTAAACAAACATAAGTTATTTTAATTGTCAATAAAAATAGAATAGAACAAATAAAATAAAACTATTAATATTTTAAAGCTAGTTTTTGTTAATACAAGACTGTACTACTTGAACTAAACACTTTTTCAATTTACTCTGCATTCTTTGGTAAAACAAAATGTGCCGAAGAATTTCTTATTTTGATTGGCGATAAACTTGGAGAGATGTAGCTCTCGAAGCCAGCATAGTGAGAACGGTTCGACAATTGTTCGTTGCAAAGAGCTCTCGCGTATACATGACTTATTCACCGTTCGCGATACAATCACGCGCAATATCGCAAGCGCACGGTTCGTAAATCCGAAGCGCACGAAGTGAAACGAATCGCGTTCAAAATCGAAAATGCATTTGACCAGCTAGTCATGCGGTTGGGACTACCGTCGGGTAAGTGTCGCGAAAATTCGGGGTTTATCGCCTACAACACGATCAACTAAATATAAATATTACGCAAATGTTCGGTGCACCATTAAAAAAATAGGCACTCTATTCCAAAAAAGTCAGATAATCGAAATGTATATAATTAGCAGTGGTTAATTTGAAAAGTTTATAATTTGAACGTTTTTTACTTTCAATTATGAATTACATGTATATTTTATGTAAAGTAAAGTGCAAATAAAAACTAAACAACACAATTTCTCCATATATATTGGATATCATTAAGTAATTTAAGTTATGTCATAAATATTATAACGAGCGCTAAGCAATAACGTTACTGAGCTTTGCTGTTAACTAACAAGAATAAGTTTATAATAAAGTTCGTAATACAATTTGCACACTACAAAGAAAATGTGAGAAAAGCTGGGAAAGTGTGAAAGTACGAAGGATATTCTTAGCGCTTCTCTGTATAATCATAACGCGTTTAGCTTTCTGTATATTTATGCAATTACTCTTCTACTTTGCAAGCGAACGTGATATTAATTTTCCTGATCACGTATCACGCGCAGATAAATGGCGGTAATGCACGCGTGCGAGTCAAAGATAATTTTGCTCCAGTTTGCGTGTTTTATTCTTGACTTGGCATTTTCGGCGTAAACATACATAGACACGTGATTATCTCATTTTCGGCCTATCAATCCAACTGATTTCAACATTTTGTCGTGTGATATAAAAACGCGGACAGACATGAATCTCTCAGACCCAGGGGCGACGATCAGTATGTGGAATAGGCGAGTACTCGACATGTAAATTTGAGTTGTGTGGAATTTCCACATATGTCGAGCAGTCGAACTATATCCAAAAAATTATAGATCAAACTCTTTGTTCTCTGAAAGATAGATTTGAAAACGAAGCACTGTCGTTTGTAAGAAAGTGTGAGCGTTATAT
>QVOA01014274.1:0-24976 GCA_014825685.1 Pseudomyrmex cubaensis
ATATATCGATATGCGATATATATCGATATGCGATATATATCGATTTGCGATATATATCGATTTGCGATATATATCGATATGCGATATTAGTCGCAAACGAAAAATTGCGACTTGGAGACGCAACGGAATCGCAAAGAGTGAGACGACGTGCAGTCCTACCAATAATAAGACTAAGTGGCGCAGGTTAATTGCCAAGATTCGTGCGAGCAAAATCTCTCCGCGAGAGTAGTAGCGCGGGGTGTGAAGAAGGAGAAACGTGTGAGAAAGGCGAGAGAGGCGTAGCCTCCGGGATAGATCTGCTATCTCGAGGACCCGGAGAAGAGACCCGAGCGAGCGCAGGGACACACCGTCTCTTCACACACCGTCTCCTCAACGATCTGGCGAAGACAACTCCGGGCCCCGCGGACTTCACCTCCTCCTTCTTCTCCTTCGTCTTCTTTTTCTTCTTTTTCTTTCTTCTCCGCTTCTCTTTTCTCATCATCTTCTCTCGTTCGGTTCTTTCCTCGAGGCGAGGGAGGCACCACGTGCCTACTTGAAAAATCAGCGCGGTTACCGAGGGCCCTAATTAATTTACATAGCGCGCCAAGAGAGAAAGAAGGAGCGGAAAGAGAAAGGAGGACAGATCCCGCACTACCCGTGTTACTCGGATTAATGTTGCCGATCGTACCCGGAGCTGTTAATCTTGTTAACGGCCGCAACGCTCGGCGAGGCGCGAATGAAGCTTTTTAATCGGCGCCCGTACCGCGCTTCTGCGCAACGGAAGTCGTTGGCGTCGTCTCGATAAGTATTTCCGGAAATCGGACGCCGCGATCAACACTCCCGGTCGAACGACCGGGAATGTGAAACAACGACTTAAATAAAATTAAAAAAAATATATATATGAAATCTATTATTTGTCATTTCTCTACTGTGAATAAAATTTTCTTAACAATTTTTGACGTAATGCGAAGTTGTCTGGACTTGTGTCAAAGATCTCGCAAAAATGCAAGAAATAAAAAGGAAGCTGGGAAGGAGGTAAAGTGGGCGCAGAAACTCTTTAGATATCGGGGCAGATTGGAGCGACACTCTGGTCTTTGGCAGAGATCTGAGCTCTGACAATGAATACCTATTAAAACGGTGTGAACAATGCGCTGCTGCATCTCTCGCGCGCTCGCGCGAGTCTCACCCCCTCGGTATCGCGACCAACATAGCAAACGCAGCAGCAGCAGCAGCAACAAGAGCACCAAGTAGAAGCAGCCCGTGCGGCAACCTCGCGCGCGGACCTCGGTGATATACTGCGAGATCCGCGATATCGTGCGAAGGCAGAGCAGCAGCAATACACAAATAGACCCTGGCAACACGCGGAGAGGAGGCTTCCTCCTCCGCGCGTTCAATCCGGATTCGTGCCCGTTGCATTACCTTGCATACGCTATTGCCGCCCTCCCTCTGTAGATCTGCCATCTCCCTCGCTCTCTCAGTTCCCGAGGCTCTTCAAGATCGACCGTTCCCGACTCGCGACCCATCGGCCGAGCCGCGTGATGCCCACCTCTTCCGCTAATGGACTCTTTCCCACCCGTTTCCTGTACGTTTTTTAGCGCGATAGTCATTACGTTTGATTACACCCGAAGCAACGATCAGAAGAGCAATATATTCTTTCGAAATGATCGAAAATGTGAAAAAGAAAAATAAATCAGACGTTCTTGTAGTAGAGAAATAAATTAGTTGCAATATTTTTTTCTTTAAAACGAATACTTTTTAAATAAAGAAAAACGAGGCAGGTTCTATCTCTTACGTTTATTCTCGCGCAAAATCAATGAAGCTCGATTTCGCTTGCTTGGCGCGGGAGTAACTTTGCTCGTCGCGAGATTGGAAACAAGGGACGAAAGCAGGGGTTTAATGGCGGAGGGAGAAAGAAGACGAACGTGTCTACCCGTTATTTCGCGGCGATTCTTCGATTGGCCTCACCTGATTGCGATTGCAGATGAGATTGCACACCCGCGGCGCAGAGAGAAAGAGAGGCGCGTTCTATCGCTCAAGTTGCATAATTTCTGCGGCCGAACGTGCATTAAGTACTCGCCGGAACAAATCAGTTCTCGCTTTTTGTTTTCGAGACAAAAGTTTGTTTACCCCTCGGTATCGCGCGTTAGATTTGTTTTTTTCATCGTTTCGCGTTCATACGCGAACGAAATCTCGCTATTTTGTACTGATATTTCAATCACAATGCGCGAAACACTTTGGATATTAAGCTATCAGCCCGGAAGATCACGTGCGGAAGAATCACGGGCGAATCTATGGACCGCGCGCGCCTATTGTTTTCGGGTCTCATTGTTTCGAAGACGTAACGAGTATCTCGCGTGCTGACGAAAGGTCGGTTATGACCGGGGCTTTCGATACGTTTCTCCGAGTTTTCTATGTAATTTCAAATTACATAGAAATTACGAATTAGCGCGATTCGCGTTGTAAGGATTGAAGCGAAACGAATTTTTCGAAAGTTCGTTGCAGTTCGAACGCAACAAACAAATATCTGTCGAAGAAAACAACAACCTTGTCTCCTACCTTGAAAGTAGCTCTTGGTGCGGAGGTAGCTTACGCTGAGTCTGAGGATGCTGAGTCGATCCAGCTTGCTGAGGATATTCTGCTCGAAGGGAAGCAGAGACGCTAGTGTGTCCAGCTCGGCGTTCAATCGCTCCCGATGCCGCTTGCTCGGATTCGACTTCGTTACCCCGTCCTTCTGCGGCGGCTTCAAGCTGCAACAAGAAAAACAAACATCACGTGCAAAACACGAACGTAACATTACATTCTTACGCGGATATTAAAACAAAGAGACGAGAAACTTAAAAATTATTTTAATAATTTTTGTAGTAATTTACGATATAGAGTCGCGCGTAATCGTTGCTTCGAGGATACATCCGCTAAAAATAAAACGCGTCAATCACCTGCGCGCGTCGGCAATCAACTGTCTCACCAGTCCGTGGCGATACAAGTTCAATAACCATCAGGCTTTTGTTCCGAAGAACACGCGAGGAGTGGGGATTAACGTTTGATAATCAATTCGCGGCGGAACGGCGGCACATGGACCGTTACGTGTAGGCGCGGATTTACATTTTACTCTTCATTACCGGAATCAGCGTGCGCTTCTCGAATCGTTAACAACAGGCGGGCCGCGTCCGCGCAGGATTTCGATAATTAAAAGTTGCCGGCGTGCCAGCCGAGCTGATTGACACCCTGCCGACACGTACGAGCCTCCATTCGGCCGATCCTTAAGTATCCTTAGGGCGAGGATACACATGCCAGGCTCGTAACTTGGAGTATTTACGTCGCCGGCGGGCCGCCCGATTCGGTGTAAAGTGTGCGAGTTATTTAGTAGTTATGACGGTGGTAATTGACAACTACAGCTACTAGCTGGTGGCCCGCCTAGCCGCCATAGGCGTAAATATTCTTCATCAATGCGTTCGGAAAAGTTGTTGATATTTAAAAAAACAAAAAAAAATAATTCGAATCTCTCTCTCTCTCTCTCTCTTTTAAGAACTTAAATTTTTATGAGATTTAGAAATTCCCTACTTTATACAGACAAAAACTAAAACATTTTTGACAAATTAAATGTCAACTGAATCGTGTTTTGCGCGAGAAATAATTTTTTTCTTTTAAACAATATATCGAACTCACACAAACGTAGCGAGTAATATTAATTTTTATCGAAGATATAGAAAAACTTTTAAAATATGTTGTCATTATCAACAATGCTACGCCACTGGTGAGAGAGAAGAGCTTACAAAATTAACATATAAACCTTATTTTTAAGAGAGAGAGAGAGAGAGAAGAGACGGAAAGAAAAGAGAAAAATTTGTGTGCTGTTTGCTTAATTAAAATCCTTACCGTTAGTATGGAAGCCATCGAGACGCATCATAACAGACAATATGACGCACAATCTCATCACAATGAAACGCTTATGAAATTAACATTGAAACTTAAAGGCGCAAGTTTCGAGAGAGAGAGAAAGAGAGAATCAGCAGTAATCTGCCATCTTAATATACAGGAGAAAATTCCCGTACGTTGAAGTATATTGAGAGAACAAACTTTACAATTTTTACCTTGTTTTTCTTGTTAGTTATATTTTTCTTTATATTTTAATTTTTTTTTTTTATCTCAAATCTTTTCTTTCTCTTTTGATTGTACGATCTAATATTGACTGTCACTGCGTTTAGTGTATCGTAAATCTCATCCTTAACGACTTTCGCGGATTCTTCAGCGGCGCCACAGACCAGCGACCAGCGGAATTAACATGCGGACTCAAAAATTTTACGCATCTGGCTGTTTGTTTAATTGAAATGCTCGCCATGGGAACAAGGTTTCCGAGTCCACGGGGACGAGTACGGAATATCTCGCGGCCCGTCAAAGACACCGCTTCGCCGAGCGGCGGCCATTCCGCGCAGGCTATACTTAGGAATAATTATTATTCTTACGCGGTATACATATATTTAACGGCCTTTGGCTTGCGCTGCCCCCGAAGAAACCGCCAAGGCTGCGCAAGAAAACGAGACGGACACGTCGGAACGGTTCGGACCAGTTCTCTTATCGCCGGTTATTAAGGAAATAGTGTTAATGAGATGTCACACTGCGTCCGCCGCTTGCTAGAGAGATGTTTTGAGATGCCTCTCTCTTCGGTTTTTTTACGTCGCACAACACATTTTTCTCTCGCGTAAAATGCAAACAGAGTAAATAAATGCAATACCAATCATTTACACATATCAGATATTTTGTTTATAAAGTAATAAACATTTTTTTTTTTCATTTCTTGCGAGAAAGAAAACAAAAGTACTCCGACAAAATACTAGTGACATCGAAACATCCTTTCGTCGGTTCTTCATTCCGGATAATGGACTCGGTGTCGTTTGATATTAATTAATTTTCTTCCTGATGTGTGTGCGTCCGCACCCGCACACTACCGACCACCACTGACAATCCCATTTATCACGCTTTCTAGCCTTTAAGCATTTTAATTAAAGGCGTCGCTTTTTCAGCGCGTTGTCTTTGTAGTTTGTTTTTACCCAGATTTGCGTTTTCCGAGAACGACGTTTATCGTCTTCGAACTACGTTATTTTTTTTTACTTTGTTCAACACCGAGATATTTGTATTTTTTTTTGTTTTTTTGTTTTTTCGTCTTGATAATTTACCGAGCGTTACCGTTTCATTATATTAATTTCACGAAGCAGTAATATGGAAATTTAAACGAGTAGCACACTCGGCCAGTCTTGCATAACGCGAGAGGTACATACCAAAAGCGTCTATAGAAAATACGAGAACTCGTGCGCGACGCGTACACAACACACAGTCCCGGTTATCAACAGCCCCTGATGTGTGTTCGTATATATATGCGCGATTATAGTTACCTCGTAAGTACGAACGAGGACTCGATCGACTCCGTCGTCGTTATTGTAGATGTGTGTATTATTTTTTTCTTTCTTTTTCTCTCTCTGACAGATTAATGAAAAAATTACAGCTACGACGTACGTAACAACTGGACGCGTCCCGTACGATCGTCCGAAGAATGCGCACGTTATTACTCAACTTTTCTTTTTTTTTTTTTTACCGCCGACAGAAGCAGTTTGCTCTAGTTTGAGAAACGTTGTGTAAAGCGATTGTGTTACGTTTATCGCCGCCCCTAAGTACAATAAGAAATGAATTCAAACACTTCATCGCGAGTGTTTATTGATTTATTCAGAGCTCAAGTTTCACGATTTTTGGTTTGTCAGCCAGGCCAGGTGATAACGTGTCAAGTCCTCGCGCCCCTCCCGGTAATCCACACGCATAACACGTTATCGTGTGTGGCATTAGGCCAGTTGCGTAGATGCGTATCGACTCCGCGAACCGTGACACTCGGCAACGCACTCGAAACACATACGTACGCGATACTTGTGTACTTCAGACTCCGTTTAATGGCCGACAATGTTGCCGCGGTCGTTGAGGAAAGGTCTCCTGGCAATTTTCATCCCGGTGCACCGGTAGTTTTCGACATAACGATTTTCCTAGAGAGGTTCGCCGACTTTTCGCAGAAAATCGACGAGTTTTCGATAAAATCAATCGCTCAGTCAACATTCGGAAACGGAATATTTTTGACGAGAAATTCAATTTTTTTTTTCGTATATTGTTGAGAAATAAATTTTGCAAAAATGTTACACGATTTGTAAATCAAAACTCTCACACAACACTTGTAAAATATATTCTTGTTGCAACAAAAAAAAGTAAACCACACACAAAATTCGCGAAATGTATTTAGCAACCAAAGAACATAATTAACAAGTAATCTCACTTGATTAAGATATATAAATTGGATGTACTCTCTCTCTCTCCTCTCTCTCTCTCTCTCTCTTTTCTCGGCTAATTTCGTAAGCGACTGACTGATTAGAATTAAATAACATGAGTTACAAGGTGGCGCGTTCAGACGGTCGGAAGCTCTCACCGCACGCCATCCTCGAATCCATCAGGCGGGTAAATCCCAGTCAAGGTTGCCTCGGTGCTCGCATTAAAGCCTGTTTTGTGCACTGCCATCCTCCTCGCGCGAGCGCGAAAACCGAATGATAAGTGGACAAAAAATGGACGATGACTCGGGACTATGATGATCGGTCGATAGTTTACAAAAAAATCTCGCGCGAGAAGAGTAACAGAGAACAAAAGTTTTCTCGAGATTTTCACGTACATTTTTTGACTGTCAAAATTCGATTGAAATCTCTCTGAGCAATATGTAACACGTGAACCAGTTATCAACTTCTGCTTTTAGCTTCAGTTGTTTCTTTTTATGTTGTACTTGTGTCGTTATCTTTTCACACCTGACTGTCTAAATTACCTATTTGCATCTGAGATGTAGATTCGCGAGAGTACAATATGATTAGCTTATACTTTCGCGTAACATACATTTTGCTGACGCTGTTGGACGTCAAGAAACACGGGGGATTGGTTGATGGAATAAAGCTCGGTGATGCGCAGGCGCCGCCGAGGGTGGGTCCACTATGGATTTTCGAGGGTAGATACAAGACCGGCAAGACCGAGTTCCGGGGTGGCAGACAGCATGGGGTAGCAATGGAAGCTCCCACCGCGGAAGGGATGGTCACCCTGATAGCTACCGCCGCGTACACGAGGGTGATATAAACCGACCCTATGTGGAGAAGGGGTGAAAAGAGAAAAGCTACCTGGGAGTGCTTGTCTTCGACCTTGGACCGATTCCTTCTCACGCGAGAGAGGCGATGGCAGCTAAAATGGAGCACGTATAGTCTGTCACTGCCGAAAGATGGATTATAAATGGAATCGCGCGTTCTGTCTTTCTCTCTCCTTCTCTCGGGTTAGTTATCGCCGAAATTAGACGAGAAAAAAAGGCACTTTCACGTAGTAATGAGCCTCTCAACGAATTCGAAATTCTTAAGTTGCAATTATCACTATTTTTCTCTCTCTCTCTTTTTCCACCGGTTATTACAATTTCAAATTAACGCGTGCGAATATAAAAAAGAAAAAAAACACTTTCCGTTTATCGACCGGAGAATAAATTATGCATGCCGAAATTTTTCCATCGTAGTTAATTACATTTTACGTCACCGGTTTTCTGTATTATTCCGTAAGAAAGAGAGAACACAGATTTTATCGAATCAGATCCTACAGAATGATACGCAAGTATCGGTCACGTGGCCGAAAAAACAATTATGACTCGTTTCGTCGCCGGAATAATGGGTTCAGGTGCTTTTCAAAGAGGGACCCGTTCGGTGATGTAATTACATTCTAATGGAAAAGTGAAAATTTCGTCCCGCCGGAAGTGACACGCGCAGCCGGCTAGTCATCGCCTCTCAATATGCGATTGCATATTCATATACGGTCCGTGCGATCAAATCCCCGTTTCAAAAATTCATTACAAACTTATTTCGTTGATATATTTTCTTAATTATTTTTCATAAATATATTAACAGAATAAAATACTTTTTCAAATATTTTGCAATATCTCCGTGACATACTTGTCGACGTATTTACAATGTACTCTTGTCAAATTGTCGTGAAAACACACACACACATGCAAGATGTACCGATAGACAATTATCGCGGATACATTACGAAAGCTGTTTAACGGTCCGCAACCGACAGATATCTCATAACATGAGACACAGGTGCGTTGAATCTAATAAGCGACTATCTCTGACGCGAGATCTGAAACCAGGCAACAATACGTTCAATTCACGACCGCATCCGTTTTCCCGGATACGAGAAAGATTTTCCCAGGGTTCATTTTTTTTTTTTTTTTTTTTTACGTTGCGTCGAATTCCGCATTTAGAAATACGCCGCATATTGCGGTAAAACGGGCTTAACCCCGCTGGAAAAATATAAAACTTGCGCGAGCAGCGACTATAAATTATCGCCATTGTATATACAAGTATCCTTCATCACGCCACGGAGGGGAGGACAAAAGTATGTTGGAAAAAAATAAATCCTCGTTATCATATCGCTACGTGCCGTCTGAGCGAATATATATTTTATTATTTTTATATTGGGAAAGCGCTAATTGCATATATATGTAAAGAAAAAATGTATTATTATATAAACAAACGTTATAGTTCGCTCGCGATAGAAAGAACGTGTTATTTCATACGAAAGAGAGTTTGTTTCAAGAATCTCATTAACGGGATAATTAAGAGACGTGTAGCTGCCTAATAAGAACAGACTTGTTTAATGTGTGTAATGACGTGCTTTTCATAAATTAGCGAAAATCGCTATTTACCTAGCTCTATAAAATCGTTTCTCGCGGGTCAACCACGCGCGAAACGTGAAAAGCGCATTCCGCGTATCGTTAGACGGCGCAGATCCCGTTTTCAGTTCACACAAACGCGGCAAACATATTCGTACATTTGCATGTATATTTCACGGCAAAAAACAAATTCCCAAAATTAATTAACAACGTTGTAAGCATTGTCACGCGCGATTTAAAAAAAATTAATCAAAATATTACGTAACTCCGAATAGATTTCAACAATCCTTTCACAATCCGTCTCGTTGTTCATTCTTCATTAGAAGCAACGCCGATATTGATGCGTTTCGCGGAACACAATTTGCGCGTAACATGGGAGATTGCGTCTCGCAATTAATTTCACAACAAGCCTCTCGACAGTTCGCGGAGAAGAAAAAAGCATCCGCGATGCTCTGGTTCGATTCTTCCGGGTGGCGCTTAACACGCGCGCGGTGTAATAGCACGCGCGTCTTTCATACTACGTGCTAACGTGTCTAATGCGGCGCGCGCGCGCGCGTGTAACGAGAGAAGCGATGCTTTACGCTCCCGTTAACGTGCGCGGGAATATCACGTATAATATGTCGATTATGCCGCGGATCTCGTATGCCATTACACGCGGCGCGGACCGTTGGGCGCGCCCGAAGAGAGAATCCTGCCGATTAAGTCCTAACAGGATTTCTCCTTGCACGTTTCCCCTTGCAAAATTAGATCCATTTCGGAGTCCGATTCGCCATTTGCACGCCGTAGAAATATCTCACTTTCAAACCGCCAATTTTCTCTCTGAGATATAAACCGTAGAAATCCGCACAAAAATTAATTAATTAATTAATTACACGCGAAAGCTGTTTGTGCGAAATTTTAAATCCATTCTGATACACACCGACTTTTGGATATAGAGTCATTCCGAGATCTCACGAGGGAGGAAGAGGGAAAAAAGACGCGTCGCGACGCTCCGGGATTTTTCTACAATGCGGCAGGTTTATGCGGCAGCGCAGTTGCGCGCCTCCAATGCGCGTGCGATCTCTTTCTCTCTCTTTGCACGACGCCTATGTAGAGCGCGTAACTAGCGTGACAAACGGAATTATTATGCCAGCACAAGCGCGTTATTGGGATGATGTGTACCGCGGTGCCGGAACTAATTGAGTGTAGGAGCTGCGACATTCTATCGCGGGGCATCGCACTTTGGACGATCGACGCGCGGATTTAGAGCGACACGCCGCGAATTAGACGCGCCGTTCATTCAATAAGAGAACTTCATTACCTCGTACAAGAAATGTGTAACAAGATTTCCGGTAGATACACCTTCAAAGAATGCACTTTTGCACGTACTTGTGTAAATCGGCACAAGTTTGCTTTTTTTTTTTTTTAATGCAGACCAAGTATAGTATTGAAATAAAATACATTCTGTCTTACACATGCGTTTCAAGTTTCGCGAGTAAAAATGCGCAATTTAATGAAAGAAATTAATCTCGACTGTTCCTCGCGCGTTTTTTCTTTTTTCTCTTTTTTTTAATTTTATTTTTTAAAATTACGAAATCGGTGATCATCCATTACGCGTTATCGATGAAGTTACTTGAGAAATTATTCCGGTCCGAACATGATTTCCGGAGAACGAACCACCGCCCATACATCAACTCGTTATCTGCTTCTCGTTATCCGTCGCATTTGGCATTAAATTACACCGCATCAATTCACGACAGGCAGCAAAAACCTTCGCATCGCTCTCGCACATTTTTCGTTCGCTCCCGTTTGGATAAGAAAACGCAATTCGCTTCGCAGATATTTTCTTTTTGAACGAAACGGTCAAATATCGGAGAAAAATTAATCAATATTTTACTCGAATTCAAAAAATCAAATCCAAAGTGAAATACAACTGTAAAAAAAAAAAGAATATCGCGGATCGAAGTAAACGTTTTGTTTTCATATTCACGAATTTCTCGCAATTATTTGAATTTTGGCAGACATTGCCATTCACGGGGTTTCGAGTATGCGTGCATGTGGGAAACAAAAATACAGCCTGACGCGTACGAAAGTTTCGTGCCGACCGCCGGCCGGCTGCAATTGCATTCTCGCTGGACAACGCATTGTTTGACGTCGCGGCTGAAAACCACTAATTCGGGTGTCAGCATTCGGCCGGCATATGGCCGATTGTTCGGCACAGGATGTCGAAAGTTGTTCCGCCGCCAAAGTCACCTTCTTTCCTTCTCCGGCCGGCCGAAATACTTACGAAATTCTATGTCGGAAGTTCAATGCGTTTCCGTTGCATTTTTTTATAATATCGCGGACTTGTGTCTTGGAAAAAATAGACGAGTGCTTCTCGTGCGAAGAGAAAGGAAATAAATCCAGTATTGTCGAGTTAAAAAAAAAAAGAAAAATTTCCTCCCGAATTGAAAACGAAATAAATATTGTGAGAAAGATCAGAGAATAAACGCGTGTCGGTGTGTCATGAAAAAGCTAATTAATCAACAAAATACGTAAAAAGATCTACGGTGCGTTATTTCATCTCGAAAATTCATGTCGGGGCTTGCGAAACACAAACGCGATAATTACGCGCGGATGTGGGGAAACAAAAAAAGACGATTTCCGGTATCTTCCTCCGCAATTCTCGTGATCAATCACATCCGAGTTACGTCTCGCTCGCGCAAGAAAAAAGGGCGTAGCATACGTGCGATAGGTGAGAGAAAAAATGGGAAAGGCTACTGGATACTCTTGATAGGGTAACGGTAGGATAAATTAAAGTCAGATTAGGGCAGCTTCGGAACACGGTGCCGTGGCGCGTCTACCTGGAGCACACTTAAAAAGTCATTAGCGGATATTGGGCTGTTCCCATTTCTCCTACACTCCGAGTTCTCGGAGTCAGCACGAAACGACGAGGGGATGTATACGAAAGTTGAAAGAAGACTCTTCGAGTTGTTTAAAAATCATCGCATATTTAAGAAAAAATATATGATTTTCAAGTAACTCGAGAAAAAATATCAATGTTTTGTCAGAAACAAATATGTACGCTATTCACCGTCACAGTGATGTGAATAAGAAAACTGCACGTAAATAAACTGTTACACGCTTTCTCAGAGTAGGGTGAAGGGGGGAGAGGGAGAGAGAGGTTGAAGATTGCTGAGAGACGATGTCCCTTGCATTTGGATGCAATTCACGAGTCGTTCGTTAGATACCGCTGATTTAAATTCCGCGATGGCAGCTATCGAAAAGACGAGTGATCCCGAGAAGGGCTCGGCGGTTGCCTGCCTCAAGATCACGCCGAACGCCTGAATACATTACTCGATGGAATTTTAATTGCGTGGCATTTATTACATTTGCGATAATCGCCGAGCGATTTCGCGCTTTTGCGAAAAAAATGTATCGTCTCTGTATTTAATTTAATACGCGTACGTTAATTGTGCATAGCAATTATCAGCAAAAATATTTCAACAAGATTTCAACGTAACGCTTAAATGCATTTTTTTTTTCTAACGGTTTTGAAATTGAAAGTCAAGTAATTTATACTCCAGAGTATTTTCGAAGTAATAAATGCCGCAATTAAGCGCGCGTTTTAAGATCGTTTAGAAAGCGGGATAAGTAATCGATCGTTTCGACAGCTTATCGGTAAATCCGCTACTGCGAATTGCATGCCGATTTATGCAGCAACCGCAGCGGTGGTTGATTGTTGCAGAAAATCGAAGATATCGTCACGGTGAGGATATCGGCGCTCAATCCGCACAATTAACGAAGATCCGTGAGGCCTTACCGATAGCTGGACGTCCCACGCCTTCTGGCTTTGTTTACGGTGGCTTCTGGCGACGTTATTCCCTTTTCTGATTCCTATCGGCCATTTCGCGCCGCGCCGCGCCACGACACTACAACTGCGCACGGATTTCCGCCAATGCGATACGGTGCGAAATAAACAGCACCGTGGAATATACGAAATGCGAATATTTACTTTTAAAATATCGAGAGAGAGCGCGTAATGAACGGCGTAACTTATGTGTGTTGCGCGTTCACAGAAGTGTTACCGCATGAAATAGTTTACATTAAATTAATAAATAAGATGTTTACAAATTATAAAAACGCAAAATGCTAAGGCACGGAAATTAATTAGATATGATTACGCGGTCTAATTGTCGGAATATCATAGAGTGTCTAGAAATTAATAATTCAGTATTTACTACTAGAGTTTTTTCTTTTCCGGCCAAGCTGTTAAATAGGCTCGTTGTGTCTAACTTGTACTTTAGAAGACGGAAAAAAAAAAAAATAAGAAAAGCCAGAAAGATGCAAATACATATATATAGTTCAGAATAAACACAAGAGTCTTAATGATTTTAATTATACGTTCAGTCGGAAGAAAAAACAAGCCTCACAGCTACGCTCGCTAATTGTACGATTTGATTTATATGCAAATCAACAATAACATGATTTTACTGGTGCACAAGAACTTTACACACACACACACACACACAAAGCTTTGACGTCAAAGAACAGAAACCAAAGAAACGATCTAGTGACAAAAATTGACGGACATCTCGATAAATCTATCGATTATCTCCGATCAGATTGTGCCGGGAGATTATCGAACGGACGAATCGACTTCATTACTCCTTTGGGCATAGACAGCTACCGTGTTCGCAGTTAATGAATTGCCTTTTCTTTGAATTTTCTGTCGCCCTAGAATTCTTGCTCGGTTGAGAAGCCAGATCGAGGCGGCCGATCGTCAAAGATTACGTCCGAAATTGGACGATATAATAATCCGCGCCCCACTACGCGATCGCGACAAAAAATCTAAACTGATTTTGCAGTTCTTACTAATCTTAACTTACTAATCTTTTGATGATTACTTTTTAATTGCAACGTTGCAATTCTAGCTGCTTTCTTTCTCTTTCTTCTTTTTTTCCGCCTTTCTCTCTCTCTCTCTCTCTTTCTCGCGTGATAGCACGACGGTACATCGAATTTCGAATTCGACCGGGAGAATTTATAGCGGCGCGTTCGCGCGCGGATTAGCGCGGACCCCTATAGTAGCTGTCCGTGAGTTTTGTCCGGTGAAAGAGAAAGAGCAACTCCGCACCCGTCGGGTTTTTCGGCAGCCGAGAGATTTGTGGAGGCAACGCGCGACGCGCGGCGACTCCGGGACACGATTTAGATGTTCATTTAATTTAGTCGGCCACCGCGGGACCAGGCGGGACGCGTGCTGCCATTAAGAGCACGGCGATGCGAAGAAAAAACACAGCGAGCGTGTGATTTATATACACGTGTTCATGTTTCATTAAAATAACGAATCGACCGGTCGCGACCACGCCATTAATTCCATATATCCCGGCGCGCGCGTTCGATAATTATTAAATCACTTATGCATTTTTTTCGACTCGACACAACGCGACGCGCGGCTCCGCGCAATTTTGCGCACGATCCTACGGTTCACTCTAATTAAACACTAATCATCTTTCTTCTCAAGTATGTACGACAAATTTGCAATATTAAAAATTTATCGATTTTATATCGTGTGTTCTGGTCTAGAGAAAATAAATTTTAAACTATCAGAGAGAAAGAGAGAGAAAAAATTTCTCACACACATGTAAACAATTATTTGTTAACATTTGGCGCTTTTTATAACTTTCAAGATTGTGACGAGCTGAGCTTGTTAAATTTACACGCATTAAACCGTTTCACGCATTTTGTTACGCGGGAGGATTTATTCTCGCGAAAAAAGAAACAGATCAGACCGAAATATCGCGCGGAGAGTTAACTCGACTCTTCGTCGATTCCTTATAATCAGAATAATTACTCCGAATAATATATAATTTGCCGTATCCACGTGATTTATTGAGCATCAGAGCCGCTTGTACCACACCACTCGATTAATCACCGTACAATACTTGGCGCCGGACTAACATTCGCTTCTCTAACAGCACGATACACAAGCGGATTTAGCGTCAACAAAATGCTTTCCCCGCGCCTTTCGCATTAAGTTAATTAAATTTTCCAAAAAGAAAGAACAGTCGTCAAATACAGTAAATCTGTTATCGAACGTACCTAGTAAATATCATCATAAGCAAATAAATCATCATCACGTGTAACCTTGTAATGCGACAAAACGCGATCAAACAAACAAATGACCGTGAAAACGAGTTGGTCAGTTTGTTTGTTTGTTTATTTGCACGCATAAATCTACGTGCAATCTCTGTAAATCGAACGAGATATACGTAATTGTACATTAAATCACATGCGGCGATTAGTACGAGAGACTCATTTGCTCGTACAAGAGAAGTAGAATTAGGTGAATCCACGCAAACCGGTTCGTTTTCACCGCCGCATTATCCACCTTTTGCTTATTGAATTACGAATATGGCGCTTCTATATCGGCGTAATTACTGACCGTGGTCTTGCTAAGTATCATTAATGATAGCCGTGCAACTGGCATATGTAAATATGACGTTCGCTTAATTAATTATCAGCCGATTCGATCTGCTTATTTATCTGGTAATATCGCAATCGTATATCGTACGAATAAACATTGCTTTCTATTAATTAAGTAGTTCATCATCGTCGTCATTATTATTATTATCAACACGAGGGTAATCAATTTGCGAAACGTATCTCTCTCCCGCACGATGAAACAGCAAAACACGCAGAAGACATACATCACAACTTCTAATTCGCAAAATATACTTTGATATTATTAACACAAAAAACAACTTAATTGGTGAATAAACAGACGAGGTGAATTTTTTTTCCGCGTATCAATTTTTCGCACGATTTTTCGCGCGGTTCGGTTCCGATGTTTTTTCTTTCCTCCTAAACGCGTTAATAAAGAGATCGTCGGAACGGAGAGTTCTTAATCAGTTCCTCGTCGATTCCCTCGTACGTACGCACACACACACGCACACGCACACACGCGCGATTTTTTTTAGCGCTACCGAATTCGTGTGTGACACACCACAAGCGATCTAGAACACGCGGGAGGAGATCTCTCTGCCGGAGAGAAAGAGAAACAAAAAGACAATCGTGGCTGACCTAAGAAAAACAAAAACAAAAAAAAAAGACGAAAGAAAACGATCTCAAATCCATTTATCGGATGTTGGCCCCTTTCTTGTCGGCCTTTCACCGCGCCGAGAGATTAGTTGTTCAGATCCCTCTTCTCTCATCTAATCTGCTCTTTGTTATTTCTATTTCAACCTTGGCTTCAGAATTTATTGTATAAGAACACATTTGCTCGTAATTCTATTAGTCAAATGTTCCGAAAATAAACAATAAACTAAACTATAGCTCTTTTCGAATTTCAAATATTCGGTGATTTCTTGATTACATAAATAAAACGCGATGTAAAGATTGTCAGAAACATGCAACGTGACGTTCACTGGTAAAAAGAAAAATAACAAGAAGCACGTGAAAAATATATACGAAACGCGCGGAAAATATATAGGACCGGTAATTACATCTAATTAATTTCCTGCCGGCCGACGACACAGCACGTACATCCTCCGCCGGCAGAAAAACCTCGAAATAAATGAGACGGCCGCTTGTATCGAGAGCCGACTGGAATTCGCAGGTGTCAAGACAGAATGAGATACATTTCGGACATTCCTACCCCGTTGTCGAACCCGACAAGAAGGGGGCGGCGGGTCCTATCAATGTGCGTTTCGACGATGCGTGGGTATACGTGAAACAACGATCGAAAGTGCCCACGGTGACTACCGGTAGATGTAAATATCTTACGTGTCGCATTAACATACACGTTCCCCGCGGCCTCATTAAGGGCGAAATTAATTATCTAATGGAATCATTTCTGCGCCGTGCTATACGCGTTCCTTTTTTTTTTATTCCCTTCTCGCCCACCGGAAGAGCCGTCCGACGCGGAATTTATCTCGTCGAGCGAAGAAAGATAACGGTCGAAACAATATTAACACTTGATTTTTCAATTTTACGTTTCCGCGCGACAACAAGCGACTGCTGAGATAAAAAAATCGCGAAAACGAGCTAGAACTGCAATATTCCCACTCACAATTCCGACAAGCAGAAAAATCAAAATGTTAAACGACAGAAAAAGCGTCTGGTTTACCTGTTCATCGACACCTGCATATTCGCGAACCCCAAGAAGGTTGTGCCACAGTGTTGTTGATAAGCGAGTTTTACCGAACGGCGGCGATCGATGAATAATCGCGGGCTACATGCGCGTAAAGCAATCAGCGAAAGGGCGGAGGTAAGGATCACACTCCGGAGACTTAGAGGAGCAATTATCCTAATGGATGCAAGTCGCGCCCTGCTCCCTGCGCCGAGCATGGTAATGAGTCGATATCACCACATACCAGGACCTTGTATCCTCCCAGTTCGCTCCCGAGGCAAAAGAGGAGTGTCTCCTCTCTCGCTCCGACTCCCGGCCGCTTTTGTTTTTTTTTCTTCTCCCGTGTGTATCTCTCTTCCCATCGTGACGCGGATCCCTCCTTTCTCTCCTCTTCAGAATCCGGACAGACACGAAATTCGCAGTCCGCAATTCACACCTCGAATGCACCTCCGTGTTCACACTTTCGTTTCGCGCGCGCGAGAAAGCAGATAACGAGGGAAAGAGACGTAAGTTTTGAGAAAGAAAATTTTTGTCGGAGACAAAATTTTCTTTGACTTTGCGCGATATTGAATTGTTCGACGATATAATGCAGCAATTTATTTTGTAAAACGCAGAAGATACACTCGTAAACAACAACACGGGACGGTGACCGATCGCGCGAAGATGTTGACGCGCGAAACGCGACGAGCTCGAAAAGTGCGATCGCAATTGAGCCAAATACTTGAAATGGCTTCGCACTTGTGGCCCCGAAGCGCCAGAGTTATCTGATTTCGTTCTTAGGTATTTGGCAGAGAGCAACAGGACTCTTCTCCCACTCCCTTCTTCTTAACGTCGTGACGTCTGTTGTTTGTTTACTACCGCGATAAGCTAGTCGACGAGTCGAATTCTCTCGACCTTTCGAAACTTTGCGTATGGATATTTTCTATTTCTACATGATTAAACTAAGATATCGTTGCGTTTCAAGCTCGTAAAGCAACAAAAATCTCGAGTCTTCTAGAAAGTTTTTACATGCGTACAAAAGTGAACGTTTACCTGTTCTCCTCAAGTTGGGTGGATAAAACGTGGAGACACAGCGGTGTCTCGAAAACGGACAGGTGTTGTCGTCAGGAGGACACCAAAAAAACGAAAACCGGCGACGGGTCGACATGACCGCGCGACGTGACGGCGAACAAACTGGAGCTCCTAGCCGGAGCAAGGACGCGAATAAACTGCGCGGACCAAGTGCGCGCTTCAGGAGTTTTTTATACGCTGGCAGGTGCATTGATTGAAATGTAAACCACAGTTAAGGGGGTGCAACCTAATCTGCCTAAAGTAAGAAGAACTTCGGTAAACGTACGGCTGCGTGAGTTTATACAATAGCGTCCTGGGATTCGGATTCGGTGTCGTTTTCCATCCGTTAATGAGAACAAAAGGAGTCGATTGACGCGAACTCGAGTGACTGCTTGCGGTGGCGAGCAATCGAGCGATACTTGTCATATTTCCGGATAAAATAAGACGAAGTCTCTCCGTCTTATTGTCGCGTATAATCGTCTTTGACACTTTCGGAAACGTCACTTGTTTATTTTTATCGTCCGTGTACTGGCGATATGTACATCGACTGTTTTATTTTGATCTTTAAAATATAGTCTCGAGAAAAATTATATTGAAATAGAATCTGCCTTTCAAACGCGGACGAGAAATCCGACCTTAAAAACTAAATAAAATCACACGAACCCCGCGCAATAAGCTACGTGTGTATGTACAAGTTATATACAGCATTCTCGATGACGTGCTGATTAAGACTTCGGATAATTTACGTCGGATAATTTACGTCGGCAATTACGTCAGTTTCATAAATAATTGACAAATGTGTAAAAAAACTTTTGTCTTATGTCTTTTGCTGGATTCGCTGGATTCTAAAACATCACTACTGTCTGTGTCTTATAAGCTAATCCCGGCTGAAAAAAACGAGCGGATTGTGGCAACCGAGAACAACAGTCACCCTAGAACAATGTAATTAGATTATACGCCTCGAATGTCACCTAGGGGTGCCCAACATTCCGCAAATGTCAGTTCAAAATCCTCGCAAAACACGCGAGAGGCAACCCGACTGAATGAATGAACGGAACTTGAACCAAACAGAATTAGTACCTTTCGACGAAACTGCGTGTCAAAAATTCCCAAGTGTTTACCGACCGTTCCCGATGACGAAACGCGCCGAAATATTTAACCATTCGAATTAATTTATGTCAAACGCTCTTGTCGACACGTTTTCTCTCCGGACGTCGATGTCTGTTAGATGGAACGCGTCGAGTCCCGGGACTTTTCGCCGTTGAGGTGATCGCGATCGCGCAATTTTTTCGAAAAACACATTTTGGACAACAATCGCGCGTTAGGGCGTGGTTTGCCCGTCCCAGGTCAGCGTGGATAGGCCGGGATTGGGGGGATGGCAAACAAGATTACTCTGATCCCGAATCCAACAAACTCAGACTGATGCCCGCTAACCGCAGCTCTTCCACACTCGTACGCGTCGAATAATCCAATAGTTCACTGGTATCCCAGCTTACACGGCCCGATGTATCTCGCGTAGTTTTTGCGGGATGCATCGGCGACGTTTGCGGATTCGTATCGAGTTTGAGATCCGCTATAGCTGCTCCGGCTGCTTATGTAACGCTCTCGGGCTCTCGGTTTAGCAGAAGACCGAGAAATGTTGCCGATTCCGAGGGTTGAAAGAGTTAAATCGGAAAAAAAAAAAGAAAATACTCCCTGTGATGTAAACAAAATTAACGATTAAATGTAATTAACGAATAAACGCGTTTCTTCTTTCTCGGTCGCGAAAGCGCGTGAAATTAAATGACGAGTTCAATTTGTTGACCCACAGAGCACGCGGTGTGTTATTCAGAGATCGAATTGAACCGCAGGACCGAGAAAATAATAGCAGAATATTTTTTCTCTCATGTGTGTGTGTGTGTAAACGCAAAAGTAAAGTATTTCGAAATTCCAGAACAAATAATTATATAGTTTCGTAGTATATAGGATAATTGCGGCATGTAATTACTTACGGCGTATAATTACTGAAATAATACGTATTGTATATTCACACATACCGGTGTTTCATGCAAGGTGAAGAAAACACACGCTGTGTGTGCTATCCTGTCTGAGTTAATAGTATCACACATATCTATGTATATCTTGTACGCGCATGAAAGAGAAACTTGTTTAAAATTACACACTAATGGTAACGATATCAGATTCGAAGATACGCGGTTGTAAATAAACAGATAAAGCTCACGATCGTAATCCACAATAATATCCGATCGCGTAAATGTTTAATATTACAACAAACGATACACCGCCGGCTTATCTAATTTCTAGATCAGCAATTTCTACGTATATTATCGCGCATTCTCAAGATTCTTCAAAAATTCTCAAATTTACTTCGAGAATAAAATTGTATTTCGCGCTGATTACGAAACACATTGTTAAAAAGACCGGGAGAACTTTTATGCTCGCTGTGTAATTTGCGTCATTCTGATCGCGAGCAGCTCGGACTTAATAAAAAAAAAAAAATACCCGAACGAGTATCCCGATCGCGAGGTGGCCGGCGGATAATTGCGTGTTTGGTTATCGCGAACAAGAGTCGTTCGCATTTCCCCCCGCGCCGATGGGAGACCCCTCGCTCGCGCTTTCGTATCTAAATTACTCCCGGAGTCTCGAAGGCGCAGGCACACATCGTAATTCCATCTTCCCGAGGCTTCTTCGATCGGGGCGGAGAACGCGCATAAACGCGCGTGTGTGCTCTCCGCACCGAGCGCGCACCAAGCAGGTGCGACGACTAATTCTTCGATTATCGGAGCACGCGGCTCTCTTACCTTAACGGTAATACGCCGGCCGTTTCGTACTTACGCGAACGAGATTATTTACAATATCCCGATGCCCGACGGCGAAACCGCGCGCTCATCTCCGACAGCAGCTCTCTCGCGGCTCTTCGATTCTCCGCAAAATATATATCCCCTCCTTATTTGTTTAATTTACTTCCTTAATGCCGAGAACGTTAAACGAAGGCGTCGATAATGAGATCCCGTTTCCTCCTCCGGCCTTTTCGTCCAAAGTTGCGGTCGTAATTTCGAGCCGCGATGTTAATCGAACCAGAGGATCTTCAATTCGGAAAATCTTGCCGATTCTCGATCTCCGCGAAACTAATGTCTCTTCTTCATTTGTTCCTTTTACGAGTGAGTTAATTAAATAGACGTCTTTTTTGTCTCTCTTATATTAACTCCGATATTGAAATGTATGGCCTATGTAATTAAATACGGCTTTAGTTATATATCGTTTAATTTCAAACGATATTCCCGATAGCGCGCTGTGCCGCGCACGACTCGAACGAGTTCGCTTGTTTACGATAATCGAAGCGATAGTCCCTCAACTCAGCGATCAGAGAGAATTAACATTATAGCGAATGATACATTTCACTCAGCGTGAACGGGCGAGAAACATTTTCAATCTGTAATTAAGTCCGACCGGGGATGATCGTTTTAAGTGCCATTGTTATTACGCTCGATCGTTGCCACTTTAAGACCGAAATTAATGATCGGCGGTTAAAACGATACCCTTTCTGCACTTGCAGTCGAAAGTGAGAGCACCTGCTCACCTTGAGTGATTTCCAGCTGAGCGTAATGTGTCGCGGAGAAAGGCGAGGATACGCCAGAGTTTTTAGTTTCTCTCTCTTTCTCTCTTTTCGACATTAAATTCTGATCCTTTTCCATAATTACGTATCGCGACTAATGCTGTAACGAGCACGCTCGGATATAAACCAAGTAAGAAACTCGTACTCGTTTTCGATATCAATTACTAATTGTCAGTAATGCAACTCGTAAAAGTTCCGAGACCCGACGCGATTCTTTTTTCCGGAGTTATTTCGCGATTCCGAGAAGAAGACGTTGTTGTGCCGGGCGCAAGAAGAAAACGTAAAACGCGCGGGAAGAAGAGGCCGCGGAAGAAGCGCGCGTCTTCGTGACGTTCGACGTTGTAGCTTTCGCGTGGTCCATTCCCGCGGGATGGTGCACGCACGATGACGTGATCACGTGACCGTTAAAAACCTGACCTGACCGACACGCGGAGAACGCGATGGCACGCTATCATCCGCGCCGGTGAATGAACCACGACGATGAGGTGTGTCTAAGTAGTGAAGCGCGGCAGCAACCTCCTCGGGTGGCACATCGACGACCCGAGTAAAAATTTATCCAATCTCCTTCCCGCGGGAGACATGCGAGAAAGAGAGAGCTGTGCGATGAGCTGTGCGTGCGTCTCTTTATCCGTCGATTTTCAAGGTCCTCGCGCGCGCGGATGCGCCTCGCGTGTCTTGCATCGACCTACACTTCTCGATGGCCGATTAGTTATCGGTGGTATCGGGGCTGGGAATTCGGCCGCGCCGTATACTGACGGTCGGGAACTTTAGGTAAAACAGACTCGCAAAGGACGGCGAGATTAAAAATTGACGTTGAAATTAATTCACAATTTCCTCCGATCATTTCTCAGTTGATTGTGTTCGACACGTTGAAAATTAATATAAGAGTTGCCATATAACGTTAAGTGTAATGAATATCATTTTTAATATTTAGAAACAGCCTCCTGTTTTCACGCAAATAAATTCTCGAGCGGCGATTGCAACTCTCTCTCCCCCTCGCACAAGTTCGTTATTATAACATAAATTTTAATTATTCGTATTCATTGAGAGAAAGAGAGAGAGATGAAAAAACATAGAACAAAATTGAAGAGATCCGTGCGTACGTTACGCTATATTATTCTTCACATTTATCACGTTAGCGTGTGTTAGCAAAACCGTAATTTTCCGTTCCGTAAATGGCGTTTACGCTTCAATACACGTTCGCCGCGCGTTTTCTTTCACGATGCGCGATGAATAAGCCGCAAAAGTGACCGTCTACATACATAAGTGCTCGTTGCAACCCACGTACATTTTCTATAAGATCCCTTTGTCCGCGATATATCGTAATGTGCAGAAAAACGCAACGCGGTGTGTCTTTTCACGCGCGCGCGTTAAACGAATTATATTTTTTATACGAATTATATAACTGTATATCCCGTTGTTTAAATTGTGTTTTACAATTTTGTATTTTGTAAGTTAAAAAAGTGTACCGAGACGTGATATGATTGCCGTTATCTCACATTGTAGGTATACGCGATCGTTCACATCCGCGCGCGCGAGCCGCAACTGAATGAACACCCGCACTTTGTTTCACGACGAGAACACATGCGATCCGACGCACCGTTGTCCTTCGTTAAAAGTGCGTGCGCGTGTTTTCTTCGCCCGATCGGTTCAAGGCCTTACCCGTGAGCGCATCGCGTGATGCATCGGTATTCGGTTTTCGGTCAATAGGTTAGTGACGACTTTTACATACACGTGATTCACTACCGCGGAACAATAACGCCATTGCGTCTGGCATGTAAAAATTTCCGCGTTGCGATTTTTCGTCAGATTATTTATCGAACGTTTTGTCGCGTTAAAAAAAATACTTTTGTATTTTACATTAAATTGATAAATAATTATTGAACAGAGTCATTTATTCGTGAATTCGAAGACTTTAATCGCCGATAGAAAAGAAACGGACTTCTATTGTTCGAGCCTTTTATTTCGGAGGCAAGATCGACAAGATTTTTCGCCATAAACATTAAACTTCCGAAGTCCCGATAATGCGCTATTAATAAAAACGGATTTTATTAGTCGGTTTACTGTGGGAAAGCCAGCGGGAAGAAAGCCAGCTAGAGATGAGCCGGCTGTAATCAAGTATAGTTGAAACCGGCATCTAGGAAGGCGGTGATGCGTTACGGGGGTGAACGGGGCGCACCTTCCCAATATTCAATTCCTTTAACCCTTCTTCCGAGCTGCGGATCTCGCCTCGCAATAATTGCAATCTCGGCGGAGGGGATGAACGGAAATGGGAAATGGGTCAGATCGTATCTCGATCGAGAGAGGTTGTAATGAAGAGTATCGGAGAGAAACCCGAGTATCTGATTTATCATCAGCCACATCTTATTTTACGCTATTATCTTTTATACATGCTGTTTATATTGTCTTTCTTTTCAATTTAAAAATATAAAAAACCGCGCTCACGTAATTTCTTAATTTTACAGTAACTTTCTCACACGACAGAAAACATTAACATTGTACGTTAATTTTATGGATCTTTTTTTTTTGTAACAATAACGCGCATATATATTTACGCACCGATGCAGAACAAGGTGTAATCTCGATTTTAATTCTTACGAGTCTGATCACGAGAAGAAGCAGCGACGAATCCGATTTCGTAGATACGCCGCGCGTTTTGGGAGACAGATCGGAGCGGCAGATGGAACTGGCACGATCGGGCACGTTTCGATTTCGATCTCGCGCTCTCGATCCCATAAATATCGCGGCGAGAGGCAGCCCGCCGGGATAATTACGTATCGCGGGGCCGTACACGTGGGGCGGGAAAGAACGTGGCGAGCGCGTTCAATAGGCCCGATATTATGCCTATACGTAGTCGCGGCACGCTTGACCTCCCGACACCTCCCGGGATGATATAATAATAATTGTTGCATATATCGGTAACCGCGCGCGCACACACGTGGATTCATTTGTGAGCGAGTGAGAGCGAAGCTCGGAGAGGAGTTGCGCAGCCGAGAGAGAAAAGAACCTTTTCTCGCGCGGAACGACGCGGATCCAGATGTTGCTACGGGGTGGCCTGACATACATACGGGGTGGAGCGTTCAAGTCGCACTTCTCATTCGAGAGATATAAGTATATTGCCCCCTCGTGCTAAAAAGTTATTAAGGCTGCCGGGTCAATCTCCGCGCAAGGCGAGAAATCACGTTTCGCGCTACGAGATCAGTTTTGCAACAATATTACATACAAGAGAGTACATTAATTATTTTCCATCCGTGTTTCTCACAAAATAACGATAATTGCTGCGACCTTAATATCGACTCCGTTTAATTTCGCGACGCGACGAAGAAAAATCGAATTTAAATTTCTTTCGCGATCTCGTTTCCGCCAAAAAAATCTCTCCATGTTCTTCTCATCGGAGAACAACAAAATTGCATAAAAAAAATAAAAAAAAAAAAAAAGACGAACAAGCGCTCTCAGTTGGCGCGTATCGCAAGATGAATACAAGAGAGACAATCGTGTGTGCGCGGTAGAAGGATGATCGGCC
>QVOA01014275.1:0-25435 GCA_014825685.1 Pseudomyrmex cubaensis
GCGCGATTTTGACTGACTCGTTGGTAAATTTTGACTGAGCAAACCTCGGCTCGAGGCCGGTTTATATAGGGCCTGGATTTGGCCACGGAAAGTTCTAGATTTTTCCTTATTTGGTAATGTTCTAAAATAATCTAGAGTCATCTAGATTCGGCTGCGCGCTAGGACGAGCACTTCCTGCGTCAAAAATCGCCTTACATGGTAAGGTATTTCGAAGGGCCGACATGGTTTTATCGTTAATCGTCGGACTCTGATTGTAAGATAAACATAGAAAATTCTAGAATCTACGCGTAGCAACGAGACTAAACTAGACAATGGTCACAGTATTCTTCAGAATAAAATCAAAAGTGTGAATTCGAAGAAATAGCGCACGTAGCTTTTTAAATTGGTTCACGGATGGGACAAGTTAGCTGAAAGAGATGCGCTGAAAAGAAGTAGCGAAAAGACGAGGTCAGCTGGAAACTTTGTATTAAGAATGCTAATGAGAACAAAAGGATATCAAAAGAAGAAACGTTACTGTCCTTTACGGATGTGTAGAAGTTTATTATTTCTTTTCATGCCAACGTGTTGAAAATTTCTAGAATAAAGTTGTTGTAATTTTGTGAAGAACTCGTGTTGTGCGATCTTGATATAAAGAATACACGTTTCAACGAGACACTTGATGTGTTGAGAAACGCGCGCGCTGTGTTTAATTATTACACGCGCGGCAAATGTTGCAAAGATTTTTTTCGACGTTCCCTTTTAACGCGTTATCTCTTATTACAATCGTGCGCATAATTTTCACGACGAGAGATGTACGAGCTGCCGGCGGAAGCTTATGCACGCGGAAACATCGGATAATAATCTTGGTTAGAGGAGCAATCCGTATTGGAAAAAACGTAATCAAACCACATTGCGCAGAGTCGCAAATAAAACTTTACTTTGGTCGTACCGCGAGAGTTTCGTCTTTATTCACGTTCTCGGATGCGCTACGCGTTTCGAATATGTTCGTTTACACATAGGCGGCACACAACGAATACATAACAACGAATCGGATAAGATTAAATCCGCTGTGAAGTCGATCGCCGCGACACGACGGCGGGGCAATAATTTTTAACAGTGCCGCGACTCTCCGATTTCACCACGAGCGAGTGCGTTGCGATATTTTATTACCACTTCGGCAAACAAGCTCGGCGCGCTGGCGCTGTCGGCACTGCTCTGCCACCGAATGCACGAAGAGACTCGCAGGACGGTCGGCTTTGTCACGGCGAAAGTTTTGCCGATGTCAGAGAACTTTCGACGAACTTTCCGCGCGCCGTTGGATCGTGTTCCAGGATCGTCGAACCATCTAATAGACTTACATATACACGCGCGCACGCACGAGAGAGCGCACAAGTTATAGTCTGCCTAGGGTTGCTGTTAAGGTGGTTTCTCCTTCACGATAGACAGGTACTTTCTACGACGTCATAAACATGATACCGGTGGATGGCAACGTAAACAGAGAATAGCAGAGGGTAGCAAGTGTCGATAGAGTACTTCATTGTATACGCCGTGCCTAGTAGCATGGAAGCATTCGTTGCGTGCATGAAACTCGAATATGAATCTTGCGAAGCGACGGGTATGTACGCTTGAACAACCAAGTGACTTAGATAAGACACATTATAGAAGCCTGTTTTACGTATTTGATGCGCTTAATGGAAGACTGAATCTCACAAACTCGCACATTTTCGCCTCCTGCTTGATAGCGCTTTGGATCTCAGAGAATCTAGTGCGGTAGTTGGATAACATGATTGTAATATTATTTGCAACGAAAACATGTAGCGGGATAGCGCGTTGCACAGTCGCATTTTGGCATTGAACGCCACCGAGGGGTAGGACAGGACCGTGAGTTGGCCGCGCGACGTGTAAACGTGCGCACCCTGGAAATTTGCAAGTAAATGGCAATTAATCAGTGTCCGTATGAATGGCCCGCTGCCGTTAATTTGTCATTTCGTGCCGCGACAATTTGCATGCGACTGTCCACCGGTCATCGAAATCGCTGTTGCACGCCACGCGCGCAGCAACAACCACCGGTTATTTCCTGCCAAGCACTCTTCCATTCGCGAAGAGCCCTTAATACATCGCGTACAGAGGAATTTCATTACTTTCGATGTGAAAAGAAATTTTTTTTCTATAGTTTCATGTAATATTTTTATCTTTTATGTTTACATAGAAAGAATATTCGTTCTTGTCTCTTATAACGTTTTAATTTGCATTTAACTTTAATTTATTTGTGTGCGATAGTAGATGTGCAATATTCTTTTGTTCGTTCAACTATGTGCTCGTACACAAATATTATGTGTCAGACTTGTGTTGCAAGATTTAATAGAAATAGATAGCATGAGAAATGTAATGAAAAGTTCTACTCTTGTATATTGAGTTCCGTTTCCGTTATTCGTCTTTGAAAAAGATTCGATACTTTTTAGTTCTCCCAAAGAAGAGACTCTTTTCCACACTACGTGGCTGTCGCCGTCCGTGCCGATGGTGAAGAAAATTTCGGAATACCTCGAAACTTTATCGGTGCTCTTTTCCGTTAGCTCGAAGCGCGAAAAGCGCTATCCGCGGCACATGAACGGTTTCCCTCGCTCGGAAACTTTTATTTCGCCGCTCCGCCGACATGGACTACAGAAAAATCGAAAAAAAAAAATTGTACGCGGTGGAGAAAAAAAAAGTGTACGCGGAGATTCGTCACTTTCAATAACGGGTTACTTTCGTGCGCAAATGCTGAAACAGCAAAATGTTTCATGCAAACATTCACCAAAAAAATTTGAAATAGCGCTAATTCTCACGGATGATAAATTAAATGCTTTGTGTGTGGAGAAATTATTTATTTGTTGCATATTTTGTTCTTTATTTGCGTATAAAAAAAAATTTGTCACACATTTTAACTTATTTCAAATTTTTCTGTTTTATATCAGCTTATTTTTCTATAAAAACATGACTTAGATATTTCGATAAATTATTTGCATATGAATTTACGTGGTGGGTATTACCCGCTTCGGAAATTCAAAGCGAATAAGTCAATATATTCTACTTTTCCGAGTACACATTTCCTTGCACACGTTCGAAAGGAATGCACTTTCCATCTTTTCACAACATCTTTTCATGTATTTCGTTACACTCATCTGGATTTTCTTCATACAAAAAGTACGCGATGCGTTTCTTGTCCCTGTGTTCTGTCCCCGCATTAAATTTTCAATAAAATCCATCTAGAGATTTCTTAAGTCCGGCGAGGAAAGCGAGAGATATGAAAAGTACGCGTGTGTAGGCGATTCCTACTACTTATTCCGAAGGAACTTCCGATGAATCGGCGGGCTCGGTTTAGCGAACTGTGGAAGTGAATTTCTTCTTATTCCGAAGTATTCGACTGTCGTCCCACGGCGTACGCGCAAGATCGATTCCCGCCGTTTCCACTGTTGACTGCGAATGCATTCGATGTAAAATGCAGAAAACGATCAGCGTGGTATACCGTACGAATAGCGGAATGTCAGAAAAGAGGAGAGAGAGAGGGGGGAGAGAAAGAGATAGATAGAGAAAGAGAGAAATAGAGAGAAAGAGAGAGGGGGAAGAGGAGAAGGCAGAAAGAGATTTCAGAGTTTGAGTTCGAGAATTTATGGAAATGTATTTTTCCGCGGAACAAGTTGGTTTGCACTGTGGCGCACATTTTTGCCCGTTTCCTTACAATCACGAATATATTACCGGCTTTCTGTAAAATTGTTAAAGCAACGCTCGATTACATTCAACTAGCAGCTAGCTGCAAGCTAAATCTTTCGATGACTTGGTCTCTCTTTTTCTCTTTTGCTCAATAGTGTACCGCGATATTATATTCTAATATTTTATCGTAAATGGATGTGAAAAAGCTTTTTGTTCATTCACTGCATTCGAGGAACATAAAGTTTCTGAAACCTCATTCTGTGCTTTTGCGTTGAAGAATGTAGAAAAATAGAGAAAAGTATTACAGAGAGAATTTTTCGGTACTACATATCGTTTAAAAAGTTCTACGTGGATAAAAAATTATCAAGTTAATTTCCATTTTCCGTGGTTTGTTCGCATGCGTAAGCATAAACTATTCTTATATTGCCTCCGTGGGACAAGTCGCAATGCGCTTTCACATATGTTATAAGCTCTTCCGAGTAAATTAAATTGTTTTATAATCCATGTTGTTTTCTACCCATGTTGTTTTAAAGACTATTGTGTGTGTGTGTGTGTATATACATAGAAATATTGTGTAAAGTAAAAATCTATATTTCTTGATTCAGTTCTAATACATAAACACGCATATTGAATACAATTTGAACAAGTAGAACGTTTGCATTATAATTTTATTTATATGTATAGTATATTTACTTTAATTCGATTCGAATTTAGATAATTATTCCTTCCGTATACATGAATGTTTGAATGGAATTAATCTTGCAAGGTAAATGCACACGAGATGTGATTAATAGAAGCAACATTAATATCTCCTCTTGCGTTGATATAATTTCAAACATCCATTGAATTCAAGCTATGCTACGAACTGTCCGTTACGCGTAAATCCATGCCTTGGTAACATAAATTATGATATGGCGCGAGAGATAGGGATTGGCAGTGGAAATAGTTACGAGTTGTAACATGACAAACGTTTTCTAACTTGATTATTATCTTTGTTGTAATGCGAAATTCAATTTCAATCATCCTGTGTTTCTAAGCACAAAATATCTACAGATATGTAATTTCTACATATGTAATTCCTTGTCTTAAAACTTTATTTTTTTTAGAGTTAATTTCACGGTATTTAAAATAATAATAATTTAATAAATTTCGCGAATTTGGGATATCACTATAATATTTGAATAATCGGATAACATGCGTGAATTTAAATACGTAAAAAGAGGAAAACGGAGAATGTTGACATGATATTAGCAATTAACGTAATAGATTCCTGAATTAGTACAATTTCCATTTATGCCTGCGCATAAATGTATTATCTCGGTAGTTTCGCACGCGCACGCGCGCGCAACTGTTATTCTAACATTGTGAATCCGATGATACATTCAGATGAGTTAATATAATAAACACCTGCAGGTGTTATATGTTCGGTCAGTAATTATTTATGAATTTATGATGTCGCATCAGTCATGCTACAATCATTCGCGCGTATTAATACGGATAAAATCTACATCGGGATGCTGAAGCGTACGCGCCAACGTGCAATTTTGCTAGCTGCGAATTTAATCGATATCGCTTAATACGCACGTTACTTTCGCGACAATGTTGCGTTACATTAAATTAATTCCATTATCGGTGATTGGGGGGGGAAGGAGGGAACCAGGCGCGCGCGATTGTTGCACTCTACACGCAGCGCGCATCGGGCGCGCATAATTCCGGCTCACTCCAGTTAATGAAGAAGTCCTCTAAATCCCTCCCGTGCACATTCCGTGTCAATACCCATGTTGGTTTTCGACTAATATCAAGCGCAACGTTCACGCGCGGCACACTTTTGGCGGATCGATCGCGTGCGTGCGAGAGCGAGACTCGAATGACGCGTTCAGTCAATTCCGCTTGGCTGTGATTAGGCCACGGCCAACACACAAACGACGGCAAATTATTGTCGTACGCGCGATAATTGAGCACGGCCACCTAATAAACCGCATTCGGATCGCCGACTCTTCGCGGACGGCTTCGGGTCGAGGCAATTACACCGGCGACTACCGCCGGGCAACGCCACGCACCGTACCGTGTGCACTGCGGAAACGGCGCATCAGCCGGTTTGCAGTAACCGGTATACAACGTTTACGGCAGAAATTAATGCTGAACTCGAATGGACTCGTGGCCGCGGCGTGGACAGGAAGTAATTGCGTCCTAGCCGCGGCTAAGCCGGAAAGTTCATTCGATAATAACGCGGGCTCTCGCGACGAACTGTTATTGCTCAAGTTAATTTATGGATCGGCGAGACGCGTTTAAAGCTTTATTGGAGGAACTTCGTTGCTTCGACGTTACGTTGCTTACCCAATAGCGTCCGGGAATGAGGGTCGAATACGCGCCCGAACTCCGAACTTTGCGATAAGTTAATAACGCGGTGTACGCAAGATCGTGTGCTTTATATTATCGTTCCTGTATAAAATTTTATATACGTCGCGCTGATATACGGATATACACAAACGCATCGACTTTTAGTTTTCCATCTCTGTGTACTTGTGACAATTCCAACGTAAATATGTGAGATTTACATTTTGCCACTATTGTGACAAATTTTCGCAATCGTATAAACATGATTACGTGAAATATCAGACACAGCCGCCATGCGTCGCGAAAGCAGCGAAAACTTGTCCAATCTCCAGTTAGTCGGTGGCGAAAGTGGAGGCGTTTCTTCAAAGTAAAGAGCTCGCTCGGTGGAAATATTGACGCAACATGACGACGCGGAGAAAGAGAAAGAGAGAGAGAGAGAGAGAGAGAGAGAGAGAGAGAGAGAGAGAGTTTATGCGGGAGAGCCGGATCGCAATCGCACGTCGCGGTTATCGACAACTTGCTCATTCGCGTCGCAAACTCAGGCCTGCCTTTAACTGAGAAACTTTGCGGGAAACACGCGGGTGGAAACACGAGGGACAAGTTTTTGCGACGGGAAACGCGGTCTTCGGTGTTTCTCAGGAAGAAAAATCCGCGTACAGATACTCTTCCTCCCCGCATCTCGCTACGCTTAACAAGCCGAATCGCGCGAGGAGACTTGTTTCAAATAGTTTTTTTTCCCTGACGTCGCAAAAGAATCGCATGCCAGAACGAAAATTCCAGACTGCTCCGCGGCAACCAACGTTAAACACACCGATGCCCGACGCAAGTAGTCACGGACGTTTGTGGTCAGACACGCGCGCAGCGCTGCGAGTTTGCCGAACATCTGTGCGAAAATGTCGAATCGTCGTTATTTGTTTCTTCGTAGTTTCTTTCCTCGATTTCTTGCGGTACGCTCGGTGTGCTCACAATTTCGCGCAGATAAAAGCGCGCGGCTAACCCGAACAGCTCCCGAAGAAAAAGTTGGAAGCGTGCAAGGCAAGAAAAATCCGCATGGGAGACGCTTAGGAAAACTTGGCAAAAAGAAGCTATAACGTTTTTTTTTTGCGACCGTCTGTTGGAAGTTGGTGGTACACAAATCATTTGAAATGTTCGATATGTAAAATAATTAACGAGAAGTTTTCGAAGATTTGTCTCGATCTATAGAAAAACAGATAACTTTTTTTTTTATTGCGTAGCTAATATTAAATCGTAAACGTTTCACTTTGCGCGCACCGCGGACGATACGTTGAATGCATTGTATCGCGATAGTGACTTCCATTTTCGATCGGTTCGCCGTCGATTCTCAATATCGCTGCATGGACGGCTTAATGAAATTTTCGAGGGTTTCGACTCTGCCATAAATTTCTATCGCCGACAGCGATCTCGTTCGCTGATACACAAAACCAGACAAAATCGACGCGAAGTCGAGAGAGGATATATTCGTAACTTCATTCTCGACTCATCGTAATTCAGTCCGCATGTACGACCCTATTTTCGTCGCAATGATTAAGATCGTCGATTTATTCTATAGATTTATATTCGCGCGAAATGCAGTCGTACGTCGCTCGGGGAAAGCTCTCTCAAATGTTCTACGTGACTCATCATTTCTTTTCGCGTAATTCCTACAATTTGTTTCTCAATGTTTCTTCTTGTTGTCCTCTATAAATTTCTAACGCTGCTTTAAACACCAAAGGCCAACCTGAGAGAGATCAACGTCGTCGACCTGGAAATATAATATGCTTATTTTATCACAGGTTAAACGTTATTTTATACATCTCTTTTAGAGCTCTAGTGGAAAAATGCGGTCTCTTGTACATATCGTGAACTTACTTGCCGACCTCCTTTTGCCCTCATCGTCGTGCGCCCGCGTCGTCCAATTCCCATCGTCCGCGGTGGCGAGAGAACTGTTCGAGCAAAAGCGACCGGGTAAATATCTTGCAGTGACGGTAAACGAAATTGAATAAACATTTTTCAGCAAATAGAGCCGGCAATGGTATGAATTTAAAAGTCGCTGAGACGAGCACAGGTGGTTCCCCTGTCGCTGGAAAAAGCGCCGAACGGAAAAATTGCATTTCGTCTTCCTCTCTTATCCCTCCTCTTTTCGCATTTCGTTCTTTCCTTGCACATTTTTCGCTCTCTCTCTCTCTCTCTCTCTCTCTCTCTCTCTCTCTCTCTCCCTGTCTCTCCCTGTCTCTCCGTATCTCTCCGTGTCTCTCCGTGTCTCTCCGTGTCTCTCCCTGTCTCTCCCTATTTTTCCCTGTCTCTCCGTGTCTCTCTCTGTCTCTCTCTGTCTCTTCCTGTCCGTCTCTGTCTCTCTCTTTTTCACATATCAAACATATAATTTTAATTTCACGAAAAATTCTATCATATCAATTCTGAATATTAGTTGTATGGATATGAACAAAAAATCGTGTGGAAATTGCAGTTACATTCAAGTTAATTTTTCTTGCGTTTTTCTCTCCTCATTTACATTAATTATAAAAACTTTTACACTCTATGTATTATATATACAGTATATATATAACTATTATTAATAATAATTTAAAAGTAATGTATTTAATGTATTTAAAAGTAATAATAATTTAATCGAATAACTTCAGAGACTTGATTACACATTTTACAAGATGTTTCCTTTCTAAACACATTCAACCGATATTGACTTTATAAAAAAATATCGAGTTTTAATTGTGTACATTAAATGCCTCTCATAAATGCCTTTATTATTTTTCTAAGCATAAGACGGATTTTTTTTTTTTTTACGCGCTAACGATCAACGTAATCTTGTATGCAACGTCTCTCTCGGACAATCCAATAAACTTAAAGGGGATATGTGGATGATTATTAACAGTAATAAATGTATAAATAGGATCTTTTTATATAAGAAAATGTTTGTGGAGACGCAGGTTCGTAAATAAGTCGTAAAAAAAGGTAAGACCGCAAATCGAGACGAAAGGAAAAGAGATCAGATCCGATTTACGATCAGTAGTCTGGCCTGGCAGTTTGTTCCGCGAGGAGAGATCGTTTCTTCGCTACAGAGAGAGCGGGGGAGCCGATCGAGCGCGACGATCGATCACGCCAAACGATAAATTAGCGTCGAGTTAGTATCTGGGCGTGCTTACCTCGACCGTGTTCGTGTGAATGTGACTGTCGGGAAGTGGCTATGCACGGACCATATATATTGTGCATATTTAGGCGACTATGAATGCGAATGACCACTAGAGGGTAAATTCTGGGAGATGTTTCGCTATTATGCGAGCAAGTATACCGGATTTGGACTTCTCCTAGCTTTGAGTTTAGATATCTTGCAGCTGCTGCTACTATTGTGTTATAGCCTTCAAATTCAAATTATTCCCAAACTTTCTAAATAGCATTTTGTTCAAAATTATTGAGAAAGTACGTATATGATAGAAGTAAAGAAGTGTTATTATACATATATTATAGACATTTTATGCTTCTCGATATTAAAAGATATTTCATCGCTTTTTCGGAAGTATAGATCATTCGCCGGCTTACACATTATGCAAATCATTTTTCCATGAAAGTTTCAAATCCGACCGTTATTCCGTATCCTTCAAAACCCGAGTCTTAAATCATGCTGAAGAATAAAGGAGGCGGTGTCGCGGATCGGTTGATCTTGCTATGCATTTATGGATGTCGAACGTACGAAGAAAGCAATATTTTCCGCGCAGAATCCATCGACGTTTCTCACGATCCAAAGCGAGCCTGCTATCCCGCAGCCGTCTATCGCTCGTCTCGACTTCTTCTTCTTCTTCCTCTTTTCACTCCCCTTTTTCCCTTTTTCTTGTACTTCCCATAATGGTGGAGTCTGCCATGACCGTCGATTATTGTCCTCGCTGGAAAGCTCCAGGTGACCGAGTGCAAGTACACAGGAAAACACGTAGCTCGGGAAGTTTCCCGCGATTTCCCCCAGGGCCCTCGAATAATTCTACGTCGAAAGTCCTTCTGGAATTCAACCGTCTTTCTTAGGACGTCGAAGCAGTCACGGACGGGGCAACGCCGATGCCCGGATTCTCACAAATTCCGACTGGGAATAAAATTCGTCTGAGTGCATTGAATTCGCTCGACGATATTGCGGAAGCGCGCGTTTTACCATAATGTGACGCGTCAGGCACATTCGTCGGAACTGTTTCAATCGCGACGCACGGTCAATAAAATGATTATCGACAATATATATTGCGACACACAGGCGGGGGGGAAGGGAGGGAGGGTTAATGACCAAGTAATCACTTAGCGTTCTTTTGAGGAAACTAGTGTATAATCGAATCTTCGTTTTTTTCCTTTCAGAACCCAGTCGAGCACGAAAGTGTTGGCGACGTTCCTGAGCTCCGAGAGAAACCCGGAAGACGTGCGATTTATTTACATGCGGCGACCGCAGGCGCTCGTGGAACGTGATAAACACAAGTAAACTTACAGTTTCGACTTCGGGCATGCTAATCGGCTTTCCGAAGTGCGAAAAGTACGATTCTCTCTAAAGAGAGTCGCCGTGGCCGCTCGACGGTGAATCAAAACCGTGCGGAAATTCATTGAGGACGGAAATAAAATAAGAAAAAAAGCCACGGTCGGAAACATTCAGTCAACGCGAGAACTGGCGGCACCGCGAAGCGACGGACGTGCGTCGTGCGTACTTATTACGGAAATCCGGTTTGTTGGAATGAGGCTTTGAAGTTTCCATCGTCCGTCGACGAATCGTCTTCCATTGCTATTCGTTTTTTTTCTTTTTTTTTTTTTTTTACGCCCGAAGCCGAGGAGAGGATGGAAAAGCGGAAAACTGAGTGGCTTCGTATTCAAACGGTAAGGAAAAAGTTTAAGTGACTCATACAGACTCTTTTGAAAATTCTCTCTTTTTCTCTCTGTGTTCTTTCTTTAAGTTTCTATTTTTCCGATGAGAGCGAAAAATACAGAGTCGGGAAAGAGAAGGAGAAGAGATTAACAGCTCCCTCGCTTTCTCGAAGACGTTATTTTTCATCCGTTTTCACGTGCAGCGAGGCGATGCATTAGTTGGCACGAAGTACCATTCGTATCGCGATTCGTTTACGAACTTAAATTAAATCGCATAACTCGAGTTGTTCATACTTCTTAAGTCGAATGCCGTGCCGAATAAATGCGCGATGAACGATGATTATTCTTCTCGCGTATACATAGTAATAATGTATTTGTTCCGCTTTTTTTTCTTTATATTTAAAAAATATAAAATTTTGTTTGTTTATTGCGTAAACAAACTGGATACTGAGTTGTTTATCTTTACTGACTTTTTACTGTGAACGGAGCTATAATTGCAATAAAACAAAAATAATGTTAAAATATCAAAAAGACATGCGCGGACTAAAGGGAGTTTAACAATACTCTTCATTGTTAATATCTTTTTTTTTTGCGAGACAATTTTTTTTTTTTCAACGTGCGCGCGCGGTGTCGGTTTTATGGTCGGCAACAAAAGAGGTTTCAAGAGGTAACTAATATCGCGGAACATATTTCGCGGGCATCGATTTTCTCTATAGAATTCCAATCCACATTCCAGCCCGAGCGTTCCTGCTATGAAAAAATGACGGAAGTGTCCGCATCACGTACGATCGAGCGTCCCTTCGCCGTCGGCGGGAAATCCTTACTCGAGGGTATCATCCAGTCGAGCGATTTCGACCGCGCGTCGTAATAAGAAATCGACAGTGACAAAAATCAAAGTGACACGCGCCGAATGACGCGAGCGAATTCGAAGAAGGCGAGCGAAGAAGTGCGGAATCCGTCCCCTTATAGAGACTGCGTTATAGAAACTGCGAGAAGCAGTCATGTATTCGCGGCGATTGAGTCTACGAAATTCTAGGACACGTGTACGAAGAAAACTCTATTACAAAATTTCATTCCTTCAGATAGTATTGCTTTGTCATCGCGAAGCATGATAACCCGATGTTACTCGACGCACGAGTGTGGTGAACGAACGAGTGCGACCGACTGTATTATCGCGAAGTATGATAATCCGAGATAAATTCTGCGTACGATTACTGCGTAGTGAAATAAGAAAAACGAATGTGACCGAGTAACCGAAGTGGACGAATCAGTGCGTTTTGAACACGCGCATATCACGTAAAGCGTTTGACATGTCGCCCGGTGCGAGATCATCATCGGTGAAAGCCGGAAGAAGTACCGCGATACTGTCGTAAAAAAAAAAAAAAAAGAAAAATTGTCAATTGTGAACTCTATTAGAACGCGAAATCAAGCGGCGAGTGGCAGATGCATGCGCACGGCGACGTATCCGACGGCAAACGCGGCGGCAGGACCCGGTGACTCTGCGGAGATAGGAAATAGAGAGAATGGAGAAGGACAACGTCAGACATTACAGAGCTTACGAGGGCTTCAAGCCAGCGAATAACGGCAATACCTCGTCTCTGAAGAGATCGACATCGGAACGCTCGAAGACGCATCCGTCTCGCCAAGTGAGATGTCTGTGCTTCGGGGGCGTGCCAGACAAGGCCAGCCAGCACTCTTTCTGCAAGGGATTTCTGATAAATCTTGCAATATGTACCGGCCTGGTGGCTTACACCGTGGTGGGAAGCTTAATCTTCCTGGGTATCGAGGGCGGGACCGATATCGGGCCGCAACAGAGGACTCTCGCCACGACGATAGCTGGAAATCAGCATACCAAGAGAAACACGACCGCTTGGCTCAAACAAGTAAGGAAACAGCATCACTTTCTGTATACGTAGATTTTAAGTTTTTTTTTTTACGATGTATCTTCTCTTTGATTTCTCGTACACAAGTCGTAACGCGATAAGCATAAGAAATGTGACAAATGAGATAAACAGCTTTGTCGAAAGCTCTGTTGAGTACATTACGATTGTCGTTGCAAGTATCGCAGACATGAGCGCGCGAACTTTAGTTTTTACTTTTCTTTCCCACGAGAAGTAACAAACAGTTCCGGCGGCACTACTCTCTCGATTTATCGTCACGTCTCCGGTTTCATTCCGCTTTTCTACCTGAGGTGACCTCACTGAACCCGAAGTCAATCGAATTATCGGTGCGTTCTGGCGCGAGCGCTCGTTTCAACGAAGTTTTATCGATCGTGCCTTCCTTTCCGCTATCCTTACACTTTAAAGGAAAAACGTATTCCCCGAGGACACTGGTACAAAGGACTGCTGTCTGTTGCTTCCGGCCAATAATAGCGACAACGGATTGTTGCCCCGATAGCGATCATTCATTGACAAGAAGCTGAATATTCCTCGTGTTTTTCTTATCAAGTTTTATTGTCGCAATCTTTGCCGAAGAAAAGATTTGCGCGGATCACCTCTTCTCGATTGTATATCTTTTCTTTACGTGAAATTTCAGAAAATTGATGTTGAATCACATTAAAAGATTGTAAGTAAAATAAGTTGTTATTGTTTGGTATAAACCGTGAAACGCGTTACATTCTAATGTTTCAATTACTCAACATGAGAATTTAATTAATGTCAGTTGTAAGTTATAACTCCATAATCACGCGCACACACACACACACACACACACGCAAGACGAACTATAAACTTTCTCAACACCTGACAATATATTTCAAATGTCGTCTAATTACGAACTTTCTGTGTGACGAAGCTTAATCGCGAGGCCCGAGCTAAGACCGTGGAGAACATATGGATAATCACGGAAGAGTTGAACGTTCTCTACCGCGAGAACTGGACGAGGTTGGCTGATCAGGAGATCGCGCGGTTTCAGGACCAACTAGTGAAAAGGATCACGGAGGACATGATGGCGACCCAGAATGCCGGAACGTACACCAAGAGCGCGAGCGAGACCGTAACGGAACGCCGCGTGCCGGATTACGAATGGAACTTCGCAAAGGCGTTCCTCTATTCTCTGACAGTTCTCACTACTATTGGTAAGTTCTAAATGTAATTAATTAATTATTCCACGTCGCCATTTTCGCTCGCGCTCCGAAGTGCGCGCCGAATTCTTGTAAACGTCGAATTCTCGTAATAGGATTCTAAGGCAAAGATCTCTCTCGATAATGGAACACGATATTGTGTGCACAGGAGGTTGAACAGAAAGTTGATCTATTTCTTCCATTATAAGTTAGATATATATTTTCTTAAAACAGTAATACATTTTTTTTTTGTTTTTATTCTCGCGCTTATAGTTTGCACAGAACGCGATGGTAATATTGAATTTCCATTACGTCTGTTGCTAATTTATCAAGAGTTTCTCATGCAAGAGATAATATTTTTAATGCGTTAACGGCAACAGAAAGTACGTATCTAAGTCGTAAATCGCAAGATGTTTACGGCAGTTGTTGTAACAGTGCGATAAGCAACGGCATACAATCATTATCAGCGTCGTAACTACAAAGTGCGCGGATGATGTTTACCTCCCATCCTCCACTCGCGCGATTTCCCTTCATGCACAAGCAGTGTGTGTACCTAGGTACGAAGCTTTACGCGCGAAAGGCTGGCGCAGCAGAATATTTGTATGTAATTAGTAGGCAAGTGGAGAGAAGAGAACGGGCGGAGACGAACACTGCGGAAAGACATCTGCGCGCAGGCAGATAATTACTTAAATCAAATATAGCACGTCAATTAACTCACCCCGTTAACCCCGGAGAAATAATTGTAGCTGTGATGTCGCGTGTCGATAATTCTCAGGTAGATTTCTAAATTTGCGCGTCAGGCGCACACGCGTGTGTATACGCTCAAACAATTTGTAAATCAAATTTTCTTCACTCTCTTTATCGATAATCGATAGTTTGGAGCAAACCATTCACGTAACAAATTTAGTATCTTCTCGTTTAATCGTATTTTTTTTTGTTTATCAAAGCAAATGCGATTGTCGAGTTTTTCTGAAATTTTGCGGCAACTTTTACGGAAAAATCCGATTATACAACAAATCGCGAATGGAGCAAAGAAAAACAGTACATGATCAAATAGATTCTTTTTTTTATTCAGACCAAATAACGTTGATTGAAGTGAATGCCGCGGTTTACACAAAAAAAAAACACAAATAAAACAAATTGTTATTAAAAATAAAAAAAAAACGAAAAAAAAATATAGCGAGCATCAATTTTTGAAGCAAACAAGTCCGACATTAGCGCGTATAATGACCGCGTTCCGCCAATGCAAATCTGTTGTCCGTTACGAGGACGTCGGCTTGCTGCACTTTCCGACGATATTCCCGACAATTTCATTGCTTCCGACTTAGTGGCGCTCGAAGCAAGTGACGTCACGTCCGATCGTTTACTCTAGTTATTACTGAAACAGATTGGAACTTCATGAGTCGGTAGATATTTAAAAAAAGAAGGAAATAATGACCAGCGACATCGAGCGGCTTATCGCATTATCGATATTGTCGCACGATACAGATATATTTTTCTTTTTTAATAGCTACTTAACTAAATCGCACGAGACAATCTTGGTCGATGTAACAGCCGTGCGTGCTATAATCATCATATTTTAGTTGATACAATCATGGTTTGTTACCTTTTCATTTGGCGCATATTTGTATTCTAACAATAAGAGAAATAATAAAACGAATACTTCACAAACAATTTTGAATATTATGTTTGTTTTATTAGTTATTATTTATTAATTTTACTGTTATTTTACGAATCAGAGAAGCAGAGTAAGAAACATTTTAAATCGAGCTTAAAACTAATCGTCGAGCATAATTTTTAAGCAACTTTCGGTTTGTTTACGGAATGCGCACTAAATTCATTTCAAGCCCTCCCTCGACAATTTACTCCTCGTGTAATTACGGGGAAAACGTACAATGACTACGAAACTCGCTACGCGTACATATCGTTTTTACCGAGATTTAATCACGCAAGTGTACCGCCGCGCGTGGCCAGGTTCTGGTAAATTAATATTTCGTAAGCCACGTCAGTTCTGCGTACACATAGGGATGGGAGGGCATATACGATTGATCGTCTGTTCTACGAAATACGTAAAATCCCGAGGGTCGTGTGATACAGCATTCGCAATTTTCGCCGGCAGTGTATATAGAGTGGGCGTAATACGCGCGGAGGTGTAATCGCGGCGGGGAAACACGCGCGTGTCTCATGAATTTTAATATAAATTTTAGCGTGACTGCGTTTTTTTTATATGTTTTTTTGTCTATCTTCCGCGGGTAATGCGTCGACCATTTGTGGATATAGCTCGTCGTTACGCGAGATCGGTAGTTATTACTTGGCGAGAAAAAATCACATTACTTTTGATATTGAAGCGAGTAATCCATTCTCGGTCTCTAGGCGTTAGCTATCGCAATTTGTTGCGTAACCATGACCTCGCGAAACACTATATCGTCTCTGCTGCGAAGCCATCGTTAGCAACAGACTCGATAATGGAACAGTGTCTGATGGATACTCAAACTGGGGGTGTAGGAAATTAATCTGTACCAGTAAAGTTCGTTCCCGTCTTGCCGCACGCTGACCATTTCTACTTCTTCCGTATCTCGTTTCGCAAATGAAAAACCGTTTGGTTTGCTGTCTGTTTTTTTTTTTTTTTTTTTTTTTTTTTTTTTTTTTTTTTTTTTTTGGTCGTGGTTTTTGCTTTTCTCTTTTTTTTTGCGCAGCATTGCGCGGTAGTTAATTACGGGAAGTATCCCGGTACTTTTTATCGGCTTGTCCAAGCACGAAAATATTGTTCACCGAGTCAACCATGTGCCGGTTGGTAGGGAAACTTTGTACGGGCATAATACTAAGCGGATGCTATCATTCGTAACTTTTCGCAGGCAAAAAATAACCGACATATCAGTCGGAGAAATGAGAGGAAAACTTTTTCGTGACAATGCACGTTTGTACGCGTACCTATATTTGTATGGCCACAAAATTAAGCGTGGAAAATCAGCTCAACATGAATGAACTTTTAATTAGGACGTATAATAATTAAAAGAAAAAAGTTTTGTGTGTGGACTTAAGTTTACATTCTTCTACGCGCGCACATTATAAACACAGGGATATAAAATATTCGTAAATTGAAAACTTATAAACTTTGTATATTAAAAGGTAAGTATCAGTAGATGATGGAGAAAGAGAGAGAGATATTGCATGTGTACGTAAAAATTTAATATACACATATCATTATGTAAGAAAACTTATGGAATCATACGAAGGAGAAATATCCTACTTTGAATTCACTTTTAGTAAGATACTTTCTCGTAAAAGACGTAACTATTTATGCGAAGGCAACAAAGTTGCGCAGACAGTCAATGTTTTAGAACCTCTTAACCCCTTTTGATTTTATATTCTTCGAGTCTGCGCTAGACGTTCACGCTCTTTTCTACTTTACTCGCTCTGTACACCTCCCGCGCTACGATTCCTATCTCCGACTCCGGTGGCGCATAATTCAGTTTACGTATCGCAGGAGACGAATCATCCGTTTGCATTTCACGATATGAGGTCGCATGAATATTTGGCAACGCTTGCCTCTCCACGGGCAAGAGTTGCGTATTCAGAAAATAGTTTCGAGCACCATCGCGGCTGGACGGGAACCAAGAAGTAACACGGTTCTCTCTCCAGAAACTGGGCTATATCTTCCTAAAAGATATTCCTCGCTTGATCTACTTATGCACCCCTAATCCGCGTTATCCTCAGTGTGCGCGGCGCGTATACGAATTTTACGTATATATAAGCCGTCTTTCTAGCGTATTACTTTATTCGTGTTCGATTTGCAACCGATGTCTATCATTTATGACGGAATTGATGTCTATTGTGATGCGAAACCGGTGGAATATAAATAGACTCTAACGTACATATATACGTGTATGTGTGTGCGCGTGTATTTTTGTTTACTTCGATTCTCTCTTAGATGTCGGAAATTTGTGATGTGTTATTCGAGGCTAAATGTAACATGACTGATCGCTTCTTTCGGAATCGATATCACGTGAAACGAATTTTTAAGAGAAAAATAAGCGAACGCAAAAATATCATATAAATAACAATATTTCACTTCTTTTCGAAACAAAACACTCGTGTGTGTGTGTGTGTGCACGCGTGTGTGTGTATTGTAAATACATGCGCATATGTGTATGTATTTATTTTTGACGTTTATATTGCTTTGGCTGAAACAATCCACAGATGAAGGTTCCATTAATCATCTCGAATGATTACTCTCGCAACATTCCACGGTATATTCATGCGCGCGCCGCAAAAGATACACACACACACACACACACACATACTCAAACTTACACGTTCATATGTGTTTGTGCGATGGGAGACAGTAAGCTTTATTTCACAATAGCGCAACGTTCTCTTGTTGTCGGACGTACACCGCTATCTTTTTCGTATATATTCCCTTTATGTTTTCATTCGGAGTTGTCGCAACAACGGATTGACCGAGGAAAGAGCAGACGCGATTTTGCGTCGTCTTAATGACAACGGAATGAAGGAAGTGGTGAATTTTAATCAGAAGATTAATCCCGTCGCTCTCTAATGGATTGCAAGACGCGAGAAGGGATGCCGACTAATCACAATTTGTCGCTCGTTTCGGTGATGCTGCGTCGCACCCTTTCCCCAATTGGTTGAGCTTGTTCCGTTCGTAGTATAAACGTCTGAACTTTGTGTATTAACTTTACGTCGAAGTGTTTGCGCAAACACGTAGAATCGAATTCGAATAGATTAATTTCCCGGAGTAAAACGGAGTGGGCGAAACAAAGAGGGGAGAAAACTGTTATTGCAAATTATCCAAATATAAGAAATTCGCAAAGTTGCTGAAAAATTCTTGACGGTCAAAATGTCAGAGCAAAAGAATACACTTTTAAATGATTCAAACTTTAACAATATAATACAGCAACTTCTTCCAAAACTTTTCCCGTCATTATCGCGAACTTCAAGCGTAAGGATTAATCGAAGCAGAGATAAGAAACGGAGCGAAGTGGAGAGGCGGAACGTGCACGCGAAGTTCGAAAAAGTGGTAAGGAAGTCTCGAAGTGGCAAAGGGCGCACCTACGGGCGTCTTCGAGTTGCACGAGATTCGAATCACGCCTGTCTCCTTCTTTTCGTTCTTTCTCCCTCGCACATTTTTCTCCTTCCTCCTTCTGACGTTCTACTCGTTTTCTCGTCTTTCGTCTTTCGGACGCGTCAGCCTTCTTTCAGACGTTCCCCATCGTCTTCTTCACCTCTTCTGCCATTACTCCGTGAAATTGCTATTTTCATTTTCTATTTTCGCTGGCTTCCGCAAACGAACCAATAGAATCACGACCGCACCACCTACCGCGCTTGTTCCATTTCGCGTCTGACTTGGCTTAACTTGTACGCTTTATTTCGCTCGCTAACACCGCGTCGACAAATAGCACACAACAAGTGTATATACAATAATTAACGTATATAATATTTTGCATTCAACAACGACGAATATTATTTGCGATTTTGAGGAAAGAGGAATGTGTGTGTTTGCAACAAAATGTTGCCTCTGCTCGTGTCACATAATATTTGTTCGTGGCGTGGCGAATAACACAAATCATTTATGAAAATAAACCAAACAAATAGATTCCGTGTTAAAAAGACGTTATAACGCCATTATTGCAATCGTAATACGCGTTATAGCGCTTTCTTAGTATATCTATGGCGAATAAAGTTTCATTTCGAAAAGATATACGCAATTGGCAACGGAATTACCAATGTCGCTATTCGAAAACTCAATAACCGTTGCCACAGTGTAGACTACGTGAAGCTTTTGCAAAAGTCTGATCTGTTAGGCGCACGATCATCAATAGCGAACGGTCATATCAATCGATTCGTCCACAGTGGATATATATCTAGCTCCAACTTGCCCGTGCGCTACATACAAATGAAGTGAAATTTGTGCGCAAAATCGATTTTGCCTGTTTTACTGACGCTGCATTCCGATCTGTTCTACAATTTCTGTAGAATATGGAGCACGGAAACTCACTCTGAACAACGCTCAAACTACGTTTAGTGCGTACGATTTCCGGATTAAATTAAATTTCCGAGTCATCTGTTTTGTTATCAAAACAATTGCTTGACATTTCCAAAGTGAGAAAGAAAATGCAATCAGCTCGCTTTTCCCGAAAGAGCCCTATGGGGTAATTTTATTAAATTTTTCGATATAGGTAGTATGAAGTTAATAAGAAACTTTCCTCTACTTTTCTTTTCTTTTTTCTTCTCTCTCTCTCTCTCTCTCTCTCTCTCTTTTTCTCTCTTTATCTATCTATCTATTTATCTATCTTTATCTCTGTGTAAAAGAATCCGACCATCGAACACCGTGATTGACTCATACAAAACTTCAGCTCATTACCGCGGATCCGATAACCCCGTCATTGACGGAGTGAGAAGGAAAATAAAAAATAATGAGAAAAACAGTCTAGCCGGTACGGAGAAACGTCACTTTTATTTCTCATCGCTATTCTCCCCGAGAGAAATAGCGACGGTTCTCTTACATAGCAACGGCGACGATGATAGTGTATACCCCCAGACGTCGACGTCGAATGCCACGGGAAGATGGATATCCTCTTTTTCTTTCCCGCGCGTACACCGAGCTCCACCGCGGAAATGGTAATATATACGAATGATCGATCGTCGTTGAAGTGGAATCGGGCACGCCTTTGGGATATATTTTTTAATCTCGTTGCGCAAGAAGGGGTAACGTGTTTCCCTTTTCTCTCCTTGCATTTGGTCATAGATAACACTTCAATTGTATGTATGTACATCTTTTTCTTCTCAATGATACATCAATTAGGAACTACAAATAGAAGTAAATACGAGAAAAAAATTTTAAGTTTATATAAAAAATATAATTGATATTTTATAGCAAAATAAATAATACCGTTTTATTTTATCGGTGATTTGAATTATTTGCAAGCGTAGATGTAATTGTAACTCATTGTTTCTATCTGTATTTCCGACGAAAGATAACTTTATAACATATGTATATCGTAAAAAAGACAGGAAAAGAGAGATAAGGTTACGCCACATTCCAAAGTATACTTTTATAGTCATTTAATGTTTCTTTTGAGAACTACAGAGTATTTTAATTATCCAATTATGAATTTTTTTGCAATTATTTAATTATTTATTTCAATTAACGCTGCTCTCGTACAAAAGAACACCGAGAAATTCGCAAGAACGATAGAAAGAAAGTGGAAAGCGAGAAAACTCGCGGCTGATTAATGCGTCACGCTTTTAACGGGGAAACAGAGAACCGCGCAGACGCAGCATCCTCCGCCCCGTAGTTTCCTCTCCGGTGCAGCGAATATCTAATTACACTTGGAAATTATTTTTCCCCTCGAAAAGTAACGACCTAGTTACGCTGTTATTATTAATGTCTGAGTTGCACGGGCGAGAACGACTTTCGAGCTATCGCACGGGCCTTGTAAGACGGCATTTGTCTTCAAGATTATACGCTCGTTTCTTGCAACGGCTTTTTTCCTCCCCTCCCCCCCTTCTTCCTACTCCTTCTTCGTATAACGCATCAAATAATGCAGTCGCTTATGAACGAAGAACTTGTGAATATCATGCAATAAATTATAATTAACATTAAACACTCTGTTAACACAGTCTCCTTTTCTTATCAGTATGTAAAGTTTGGTTAAATTAAATTTTGATTTTAACTTTTTTAATCACACGAAAAATTTTAATTGATTGTGTAATAACAGCTTTTGTATTGCGTAAAGCTTCGTGCTTTTTTTATCGTCGAAGCATTAACATAATGTACATATTAATATGTTTTTAATATAAAAGCGGTTAATCGAGAGTAAAGCGTGCACTTTGCCATATTCTAATCGCATTAAAAAAAAATAACATAAAGAAAAAAGAAAGAACTCAAGCGCATATGAAAGCTTCTGGCGTATATTATGCATTCTTTTAGTCGTTATTCCATATTTCGGAATAATCTTCTCAATAAAAACTTCGCCGCGTAATCCTTCGTGTACACCTCGTTGTGAACGTATCTCTCGCGCGGGCTATCGGGGGCAAGAGGCCGGCTTGTGCTGATCCTTTTTAAATCTATTTACGACAAGGCGGCCGCATAAATTCATAAATAATGAGGAAATGCACTGAGAGAGATAGGAACGAAGCGGAACGACAGAAAGCAGAAGCGTGGACCCAGCACGCGCCTGCATACGTTTTCTGCTGCGCACGCTGCTGCTCGTACAAAGAGGCGCAGCTACCCGACATCTATAAATCTGTGGTCGGTGCTTGAAGTAGAGATAGCAAACGCGGACGAAAATTTCGGGCACTTAGCAAGTAGCGGACAAAATGGATTTTTCTGTCCGATGTATAAATAAAAAATGCCATGTAATCTGACATTTTTCAGCATTTTTTAACTTTCTTTAGAAGGTATATATACTGGTATGAAATTAAATATCTGTTTGTGAATCTTAAATGTTATCTGCATTTTTTTAACAATTTTTGCACGACACGATATTTACAAAGGGAGGTCATCCCAGACGTGCTTTCATGCCGCGCAGCGATGTATCCGATAATGTGCGTACACGGGGTCTCCTAAAACACGCCTACAGCACGTTTTGACAATGCTAATTTCGCCGCTTGTCGTCTGCAGCACGAACGTGCCGTCGTCAGACAATTTTAATTGCGTATAATTGTCGCCTTTAACTATCCAGTCGCTTCACCAAGTTGCGGTGACGACAACTCTTGACCATGTGGCTGGCCATGAGATGAGGTTGCGGATAAATAGCGTCCAACGTCGGCGTTGTCGTCATTACGGTCAATCAAGACTCTTATCCGAGACCGCGCAATCACAGCTTCTCGACCTCTTGACTGCGCGTTCGCTCGATTACGTCGCACAAGGAAACTTCAAGAAATACACAGTTCGTTTCTGTTTACTCGGCCGCGGACAACTTTGAAAGCGATTTCCAGCATACGGTGTACAAACAGCGACCACTTGCGTGTTAGCTCTCGCAATTCGCCGCGGGTCGAGAAGAGAGTATCGCTTCTCGAAACTCTTGCAGGCTGAAGTTGAGACACGAGACAAGCATTCGGTGACGACGGTCGTCGTCGTCGTCGTCAAGCAGTTGAAAATAGAACGTACCAGGGAGTAATTAAACCCCGCTAATGCAAATGCAGGCGGCGGTGGTGGCAGACGGAAAGAGAACGGGCAAAGCGGAGAGGAGCAACGCGCGTTTCTGGGCAAGACGGGCGTCGTCGCTCCTCTCTGAAAGCGCTCCGTCTCCGCACGGTTACGGCACTGCTGGAAATATAGGCGAAATATGCTAAGAGCTAACCGGGAGCGCTCGCGGTCTTAGCATAACAACGTCCTGACATTCGGCGCAAAACTTCTGAATATGCACGAGACGCTTGGAATTAAAACGAGATCTACCTTCGCGCGCGCGCGCTCGCTTGATCTCTCCACGCGAACTGCGTCTCGCTCCATTCGTACCGGCAAAAAAAGATATCGAAGAATATCGGCGGCAAAATATCTTCGCGAAGTTGTTAGCGCAACTCGCCCGCACCCAATTTTCGATGGCCGGAGCTCTTGACAGGACCAAGAGAGCGCAAAAGTTGTTAACGATCCGCGCGTTGCGTGTGAGCACTCCGAGTTTCCAGCGGATTCATTTGTCGCAGGACTTCGGAGCGAAAAGGAAAGAGTACGTGTAAGAGAGAGAGAGAGAGAGAAAAGAGAGAGAGAGAGAAAGAGTTAAGCGCGGCGTGCTTCAAATCGCTGCGAAAAATGGTAGGTACGAAGAGTGTACCGACGGTAATGTTGTAGAAATGTTGCCGCGCGGCGTTCACGTGCGGCCGTGTGCGTTCGTATTGTCCTTTTGTCGCAATGCGAGTTGCCCAGAGAGTTTCTCTCTCCGCCGTGTATCGGATACATTTGTACAGCTTGACAAATGCACAGAGAGAACATTTCTCCCGTCACATCATTACTTTCCCATTATAAGTTACCTAGTTTATAGCGCGGGAGAGTTTGTGTGTTGCAAAATTTGTTTATAAAAAGGCATACAAGTCGCAAATCGTGCATCACAGGTTGTCACATCTGTTTCAACTTTCTGTCAGTACGTTTTACGGCAACTTTGCGCTGCGTCTTGAAAACGCAGTTAATTTCTCACGGCAATAAACTCGGATGCAGATTTGTTTGCCGAGTTAGCATGTATCCCGTTTTATTTGCATTTCTGATATCTGTGGGGAGGCTCTGTTCTGACTTCGCGAATCTGGAGAAGATATGGATAAGACAGTAAAATTATACGCGCCTTAATCTAGCCGCGAAGAAGCCGAAGAGACCTACGTAGTAGGCCATTAACATGGCAATAGCGACTGTTACGGCGGTCTTGGCTGTGCACGGTCGAACGACAACTTTCGTCCCTATGACGACGAGCACGGCCTCTCGTCTCGGAGACGAAGAAGTTGTATACTCGGGAGAATACATTAAGCGTAATCTCACTCCTTCCGTCCGGGGATAACACCTCGCAGCAGGAGAAGTACGGCCGAGTTCCTAGTTTACAAACGGGATGTAAGCGAGCCTTTCTACACATCGATTTGTATGCGTTGCTATGATTACTTTATGCAACAGTCGCGTCAGCCGCTGTGTTACGTTAAACTTGGCAAAAGTAGCGCGCAGCAAATTAATATTAAAACATCAACACACGCGACACGCGTAGAACTTAATGAGATAACAAAGCAGAACAGAACAGGTGTCTGACTACTAATAGATTTCGAAGTTTCACAACAAGGAAAGAAAAAATGTGCGTGTGTGAATCCTTGTTATCTCATTAATGATGTTGTAATGTCAATTATAATCTGCTCGCCCGTTCACGAGATTAATTTTACTTCTCTGCGATGCATAAATCTTGCTGATATGCGCAAATCTGATATTGATTACAGAGTCAGCATAAACCGAAAAAGAGAATATAGTATACACACATAATCAGCTTAAATAATCGTAAAATTCCTCAACGCGTAAAACTCGTCGTAATTTACCAACTGCACGATAAAACGATGAAAGCTGTAAAATACAGTTATACTGCGAGCAATAATGTATCGGTATGTTCTTTTTAGAGCGCAATAATGAGATCGCGCGAAGCTCATTTCGAACTAATTATAATTCGGTATCGGATGCAAGACAACAGCTATGGCTAGTCGTCAGCTCTAGTTCGTTCGCGTTCATTTTGTTGAAAAAACAGAAGCGATAGCTTTTTTTTTCTGTGCGATATCGTTCCTGTGTCACTAAAAAAAAAAAAAAAGAAGAAAAAAAACGATCGAGCTGCAACATCGAGTATACAGCCGCTCTCGCGACGATGAAATTCGCCTGCTGGCGCGCGCGTATTTTGCATCAGATCGAGAAATTATTATCGCCCATTCAATCTGCAATTTACCGACAGCCCATAAAAACACGTGTCGGAGACGGGAGCCATTGAAACTTGGGACGATAAAAATCGAATGATGTTGTTTAAAACAAAGCAAAAAAAAAAAAAAAAAAAAAAAAAA
>QVOA01014275.1:25451-65834 GCA_014825685.1 Pseudomyrmex cubaensis
AAAAAAAAAAAAAAAAAAAAAAAAAAAAAAAAAAAAAAATCAACAGTCTCGGTGGTGCGAGAGTGCCGTTTCTGTATCTGCTTTCACGTGGAAATCGTTTCGACGATTAAAAACCCTCCCTTTTATCCGGTGTTCCACCGCGGGTTTACGCGCCCGTAGAGCGCACCTGACGGGAAGTGCATTACCGCTCGGGTGTCAGGATTCGAAATAATTTCGCATTTTTTATGGGGGCGATCGCGCTCGCCCGCTACGATAAAAATTTATTATCTTGCCCTGTGCGCGGATGCGCGTATGCGCAAGATCCGCGTATTGAGCGGACGACGACATCTGGCTGTCGTCGAGTATATATTTTGAAAACTTATTTTCGACTTTCTCTCTTACTATATAAAACTCAAGTGTATCGTTCACTTTGTATTCTATCGAAATGTTACAGCAATATCGCATAATTCAAGAATATACAATATCGTCCACACGACCAAAGTTCGATTTTGCAATTCTATCCGCAGAGTCATTCGGATATCTGACGCACAAATTGCAGGTCACAGTCCCACAGAGAGGAAATTTCTCTTTGAATTTTACCGTCATGTGACGCGCGATGTGTTATTTTACACCGCGAGTTGAAATAATTGTCGGATATGTAATGTGAAAAATACAGTAGAGCAAAAGTTCCGTTTTCCGCGAAAGAACGCGCTAAATGTGCAGGCGCGGGAACAACACGACGACGGTCGCGCAAAAGACAAACTTGAAACGTTTTCATTGATCTCTCGCGGTTGAGCGGACAGATGCGGGCTGCGGCTTTCGCCACGCCGCGTTTACTCCCAATTCATTTTCCGGAGCCGCAACAATCGACAGAAGTGTCAGGGCGATGCCGTCGATAGGAGGAAAATCGAACGCGGACCCGATAAAGTTCCGCGAAACGCTTTCTTAATGTGAAGATACAGCGCCTGCTGGAAGTTATATCGGTGACCAGTTGGAAGTAAACTCAAACCCCTTTTTCACCAGTCGCCGCAGTAATACCGGCACCTCCGGATCCCATTTTCAACCTCCCTCGTGGCCGTCATTTCCACCCCTCGTGCAACAACTATGCCACTTGTGCCGGCCGTTCTTGTCCGCCGAGAATGTAATTCCGCGGCGTGACCTGCCACAAAATAGAAATAACGACGATGCTGCGTGATTCCGCGACACGCCTAGTTCAATACGTGACACGAAGAAGGGAAAGTGGGAAAGAATAAAAGATATGAGAAAAGTGCACAATTGACATTGTGAAAGTAGTGAAAGAGAGGAGGGGGTGACATGGAGAGGTGAGTGTGGATGGTACGGAGAAAACAACGGTGAGAAAGAACAGATACAGACGAACTATGTTGTGGAATAATCATTCGAGGCACGTTTCGTCGATGGATTCGCATGGATGACTCGAATCCTGTAATTACCTGTCTGATACAAAATCGATGTCAAAGAAAGACTGGCAAGAGAGAGGAAACGTGATCGAAAACGCGACCGGACTGAAAGGGACGGGATGGGTGGATCTGACGCGTGTAGGGAAAACAGAGGGATGGCGCTGCGATTTATTATTCCGACACTCGTGCTCGCAGCGTTTACGATCCACCATATTTCTTGCTGCGAAGATTACCGAAGTGTTGGATTCGAAAGATTGATAGCGCTAAGTGTTGTCCGACGAAAACAGAAGAGCCACGTGATGTTCCCGATACACGAGCTACGGCAATAACCGTGTGTTTTGTGCGGCGGTTAATTACTCGATAAAACTCACGTTGGGTATCTCGATGTTCGTTGCTTTGATTGCGCTGCGCGATAGCGGTGTCAATATTTCACGGGTTATGTACTACATTCGAATACTCGTATATATACATATCGAGCACACATTCAAATATACTCTAATATTCGAATTGTGTGTACGTATATTACACGTATGTGTACACATGTTGTATTATTCAAAGTATTCAAAGCACCGAATTTAACAAAAGAATGCACTTGTACGTTATTGTAAATAAAAATCTGCAAATTATTCATTCAATCAAATTAAACGCATAAACACTTATAAAACACTTCATATAATGAAGATGAAACAAGGAATAGTGAACCTCGTATAGAAAATTGTTTACTCTTTGAATCTCATCTCGGCCTTTGTTTTTTTTTCGCGGATTTATAAAGGCAACTGAAAATAAACTGGTAAAAATGCAATTGAAAAACAATATCGTAATGCATCAACGAATCGATAAAATGAATTTAAAATATACGAGCGGATCGAGTAACCATGGGATGTACAATTTCAATGTATATTTCCTGAAGCAATGATCCTGGGAAAAGTACACGCTAGAAAACTTTTTTCCAAAGTTTTAAAACGAATTTCACAACCAATTTAACCTCGCTCTTTCTTCTACTGATAGGGTTCTATCTAACATCGGGGGGTTGCGCACGTGATCGATAGTCCCGTCTGTTTTAATTCAAAAATTGTGCGAAAAAGACTAGAGATATTAAACAGAATATTAATTTATAGAAAATAATTAATTTTAGTAATGGTAAAATCGCTCTCAATCGTTATGACTCTTACAGCCATTCTCTCGGCAAGCCTCGTGACTAAAATACACGTGTATGTGTGAACATTTTGACATGTATTATTTAAAGGATTTTAATAGTGATGATAATATATTAGGTGGAGAGTTCGATATGTATAATCAGAAAGGCAGAATGGGATAATCAGTGCATGGTAATTCGCTTTGAGTAATTTTCAGAGAATATTATAGCGCAGTTTACGCTTTACATCAACGTGTGTATTCTATATATAAATATAGGATTGTCCATATATGAAATCAAATATCTCTCGGCAAACGGGAAACAGAGAATTAATCGATATTCGATATTTTATTCTCTATCGCAATATAATTCTCTGTTGAGTTTGTATAAATGGATGGCCAATTTATGCGTGTATTTATGCGTAAAATCTATTATTTTACGACATGTTTCTTTCTACAGTAATTCACACGCAATTACAGAAAGAATGACGACATATTTTCTCGGAGAGTATGTATTCGAAATGTTCTTACTTACTTCCTTACTCTGTGAAACTAAATATCGCATGTACAAAATGTTACTTAAGTCTGCCACGAACGGTGCATGAACTTCTTGCATCTTCCTACAAGGTTTAATAACAGCTTGCCGAGGCCGCGCTACGAAGTCAAGAGACAGAGCACTGAAAATCACCGTAGTTGTAGTTGCAATGACATGTTTGCCACGAGCAAATATCCTAGAAGTCCTCGGTGTGTCGTTATGTCGAAGGATTCTGTTGGGATATGGCGTAAAAGGGAAGTAAAGCCAAGCGGTGGCGGTGCCGACCTTTACTTCGTGACACTCGAAAGTCAACTGAATATTGTACAGCGTACAATGTGCAAAAATGCGAAATATTTGCAGAACATTTCTTCGCAAAACTTACCGTGTGAAATTACACGATACGTAGCCGAAGATATTCTTTCTGTAGCAATTCCAAAAAGAAAAAACGTAAAGCAGCTCCAAATAGAAAATAAAAGTGCTTCTTATTATCCGTTATTATTCATTTTACATATCGGAAAATATCGCGAATATGCGGAAACAATTTTGCGCTTATTAAATTACAATGGTTTGAATAAAATATGAATATGGATGTATTTATATTAAAAGGAATATTCTCAAACATTAATTAAACATTAAATTTATAATAGATACATGTTTTTTTATCTCTCAAAAAATATTACATATGTATATTAAAAACAAAATTTTAAGATATGTACGATCCAATTACAAGTGTGATAAATATTACTACCGTCTAATTCTGACAACGCTACGTTCACATCTCTCATGTGAAGTTCTCTCTTGCGCGACTCGGCAGCGAGGCGCGAAACGAGCGGCAAATCATTTGCGTGACAGTCGAGATAGATTCAGAAATTAAAAAATCACTGGTACCGTTGCACACGCAGAGGATAAAACCGTTAATTATCCTCGGCCCATTATCTCAACGGTAAAGTCGCACGCGTTCCGGCCGCTTCCGTTTCCGACTTTTATTTACGAGGCTGCTCATGCGACAGACAGAAAAACGAGCTATCGCAAAAACGAGTCCTTCATACGAGCTAATTCGCGCACCTTTCCTTCGGCACTATTTCCCCCGAATTTTCCCCTTTATTGCTGTAGCAAACAATGCAGCGGCGATTAAAGCGGCGAGCTGTACGGGAGTCCGCGATATATGTATGCGATGAACATAACGCGTACACGATCGAAGGTAGATTAAATGTTCATGACAAAAACCCGACGAGCTTTTTTACGCGCTTCTACCGCCGTTTTATGATTATTTATAGCACAAATGTATTGTGCGATAAACGACATTGGCGAAATTAAAAACTGACAAGACCTCTTTGACAGATTATCGGCAAAATTGCACAGTGTTTGTTTAATCAAGGTCTCTGTTAAATAAGTTCGATTAGAATGTTTACATATCTAGTTTGATTATTAAATTGATCGTTTTACTGCTTATGTTTGAATATATAATTGCATTTTGTTTTTGTTTTTAAAAACTATATATATTTTTTTTTTTTTAATACTATTTGTCAAATTGAATAATTGCGACTGTTACGATATCACAATAAATTTATCCACTTATCTCTTTATTCAAAAAACTGAATGTGTCTTGAAGTAATTTAAATAATCCGAATAATAGAGTGTTCGAATATGTATTTTATATATAGATCTATTTCGGTGAGAAAAACCATATCTCTATGCATACATTGTTTGGAAAATATTGGCAATAATTAAAATTGTACTTTGTGCGAGATACATCGTGCTGATAACTTTGTTGCAAAATCTTATAGGTCAGATAATTGTATTCGCGTCAAATTGTTTCCGATCTTTCCCAGAGGAAGGTTCATCCCCCTTTGCGGAATCTATTAAGAAATGGAAATGATCGACGTCGTTCGCCGACAATTCGCCATTTCCTCAAGAAATTAGAAAGAGAACTTTCGAGAGTTCCGGCACTCCAATGGAAAATGCGACAAGACCGAACGATGCGTGCTCGACAAAAGGATGTTTGAGAATGCCCGGAGAATTCTTTTCGTCGTCGGTTTCGTCGTCACCGCGAAAAATGGAAAAATCGTTCCCGAGAAAGTAATTCTTTATGCGCGCGTTTGAAAGTTTATGTGATTTAAACGCCATATGTAACACACACAGAATTTTATCAAATATATATATGCATACTTGTGTGTGTGTGTGTGTGTGTGTGTGTGTGTGTGTGTGTGTGTGTGTGTGTGCGCGCGCGGGCGCGCGCTTACCGCGCGGAAATGCGCGAAAAAATGTAAAAAGTTTTAACATGGATTTATGACACGAAGCGGCGATAAGGGGATAACCGTGCGCCCGTGTAGAGTTGCGTTGTGCGTCGTCAAAATATAAATCGTTCAGCTCGAAATAACATACGCTTAACACACTGTTGTAATGACAGGGCGTAACGATTAAAATTTCCATCTGGAAGCAGTAGATCACGATTATCGCACACCCGATGCGATTGCATCTTTTCACAAACACGCATCGCGCGCCGATTGGATCACAAATCACGCATCAAATACGCGCCGTTCGTTAATCATCGATCACGCGAAGTGCGTTTTTTTTATCTATCACACGACGTGCATTTATTATATTGATCGTCCTTCCAAAACTGTCTGCAATGTAATTGAAAAATAGTGAATACAATAGATAAATGGTTGATAGCCAAGTCTCTGAGGGTATAATATTTTACGCCATATATAGCCATTTGTATTGAAATTGATATTCTTTCCATCTGTGCGCCAACAAAAATTGTATTGAGTTGATTTTGCGCGTTTTTCGAAAAAAAAAAATCCTGTAAGTGCTTGGTGTTGTATTTTCTGTACTACGTGCGAGAGATATTACAAAAATAAAACGATAGATAGATTTTCACATTATGTTGGAAAACTAATTAGAGTTAATCTTGTTAATCTCTTTACGGTGTATAGAGAATTTGTAGTTTGTTTGAAGTTCACATCGTTCGTTTGTATACCGCTTATTTAAACATTATCATCGGATCGCATCGCTAGTGTACCAAAAAAAAAAGAAAGAGAGAGAGAGAATCAGTGACGTCACAGTCTGTCGAAAGATTACAGGACCAGTGTGCCAGCAAGCGACAAAAATGCCCCAAAGCAGATTACAACCCTCGGTAGTACTGATGGCAGCATATTCCACTTGCGTCTGTATACGAAAAGCACCGTATGTGTGCGTTCACTGCTCGCGCGAGTTAACTGCTATTTGCACGCGAGATCACAAACGTGTATGCGTTCAATATTGTTGCATGTATCGGAGGAGGGTATGACAGACTCGCGCGTGATTGTATAGAAATATACACGTAAGTGTGCGTGTGTATGTGTACATGTGCGTGTGCGTATCGAACGCGCGAGAGTCTGTATGCGCTTGGATCTCTCTGTATCATGAATACCATGCGCGCGTGTGTATATATGTACACATGTGAGACACGAGACACGAGAAGTGAGCAAAGTGGACTGTGACGTGAGATCATATAGGTGTACGTCAGTGGAAAATCTGGTGGGCCAAGAAGCGTAAAGGTAATCGTCCTGGAATTAAGCAGCCCGTAAGGGATTAAGGTGCATATATAGTCAGGCTGCTCTCGTAAGGTATCGTGCGCTGCTGCTCGTGCAACGCTTCTCAACCATTGAGGACGCTCGGCTATATAAAGCTGTATCTTAGCCTGGTGGAACGAAAAAGAAGGGAGTAACAATTTTGCTAGCATTTTCTTGCGACGCTTTGTACATGGGTGCGAAAATTTAATACAACTCGCTGGTATCAGAATCGGATTTAATCGGAGATCTGAAATTTCAAGCAATTCATGATTATACTTTTATGATTATACTTTATCTTGATTTGTTTTTGAAAAGACACTTTCTGTGTTGGAAATATTGTTGTCGGATTTTAGTTTGTATACAAAGTGTTATTACACACATGCATCTGGGAATCGCGGATGCTGAAAGATGAATGTTTATCGGTATGAATAGTTACGCTAAAAATATATACATGTCTAAATATACAATGAAAAATAAAAAAGAGACAACAGCTCAATGCGAGCGAAAGACAGTTGAAGACAATTTTTCACGTGGATAGTTCGGTGTTTGGAGAGCTTTGTGTCAATTCCTGGAATAAAAGAGTTCGCGGGAATGGACGTAGGATTTTCGAATTGTTGGAGCGTGGATATAGAGACAGCGTCATTTACTTCGTCTGTAACTGAACCCACACGTATACACAACGCATCGTTCTTCAATAAAATACTCTCTAGCAAGCGAGCGAAAAGTTGAAAAGTCGGTTCAAAAAAAGACTAGAAAAATACGCGGAAAATTTCGTACGGTTCTCTATAAAGAAATATACGATAGTGATGTTGTGTTTATCAGTTGCGTGCCTCTACAAATATTACGAACCGCTTTTCTAACGGTAAATGACAACAAGCGTTCACTGCAAAGATCAGAAGCAGCATATTTAAATTCTGCAATTTCTGGTGCATAAATTAGTAAAACAGTTTCATTAAGACATATTACATGCACGTGAACAAAAGTTTTCTTTATTTCGGCGAACAATAGAAATCTCGCTGTTTCGCGACGGCAAAAGGAAATAATTGAGTTTTGCACTTCTTTTTCTTCTCGCGCGGCAACCATTTTGCCGTTCTTTATCGTTCATTTTTTATTGCGTTGCCCTTCTCTCCTTTATGCGGTACACTTAGTCTTGTACTTTCGTCGGAGATAATGCCACGTTGCCGGAAGGTAATTTTCAAGATAAGATTCTCGAACATTGTTTAACGTTTCACGTACAAACAACACTTTATCGCGGCAGCAGAAAATACTTCGAAATGCTGCATTTAATGTTTATGACTGCAGTAACTTGCATTACACCCTAGGACATTTTCATTTTATGATTACCGTCCATTTTTTTTCTCACGTCATCTGCTTGCGACGCAGATTCTCAGCGTTGAATGAGACGACAATTTTATAGTAAAGTTAACTACTGGCTAGTGCGATAACGGATTTTATCGATTGTGACGCGCGCATTGTGCGTGGCGAACTTTGACTTTGTCTATGAAAGTTATTGACTTGGAAACCGACCCTTTAGCTGTGTGAGAGCTTTCCTGTGCGCGCGTAACATGTCGCACAATCGCAAAAGCACTTACCTACACGCGTGGTTTAGCACACGCAACATAAAAGAGACGTCGCAGAGGCGACGCGCGTTGGAAACGTTATACGTCTTTGAGCAGGCGCGCGTCCCACAAATTTCGGTTACATAGCGATATTCAAATAAACCGCACCAGAAAATGCTTCGGAGGCATAATAAGCCTCCGCCGCGAGGGAAGAATTATTTGGCACCGGTCTGGGAAATGGGAATTTTCACGTTTTTTTGCCGAACTTCAAACATTCTGCTGCTCCTCTCGATGTATATGGGCGAGATAAGAATTATGGCGCCAAAGTCTTCTCGTGAACGCGGTACTTATTCTCGGAACAGTTCTTGGTTTTAATGCGAAAGCTGAGGAGCCGTGTTCGATCGATCGCGATAACACTTCTTTCCACGAGAATTAACATTCTACATTAAACGCATGCGCCAGATAAGCATGAAGCCGAATTATTTCACGAGTATTTGATATTTATTTTCTCGCGCATTATTAATACTTTGAAACACAAACTTTCGAAACGTCAAACGTCAAGAACGTTAACTTAATTTATGAGATGCGGAGAAAATGGGAAATGGCGATGGCGGGGGAGCGAGCGTCTGTGTAAAGGGTTCGCTCTCCCGTTTCGCGTAATTGCACAGTCTTGTATCGTTGAAAATTAAAGCGGACGTGGCATCTCATCGGGGGATAGTCGAAACGAGCCTCGCGAATTGACATTAATTTTCATGGAAATGCCTGCCGTGACCTGTGCGCAGCTACAGTACGTTATATATGCCGGAAAAAAGTGCAAATGTCGCTTACGCTCAGCGGATATAGGTACTTGTCCGTCGTAAAAATGCGGCTACCACATAACGTGATTTGAATTTTATGTTTAGCCGCTCTTGAACTTTACTCCACCGGTTAATCTACATCAGTCTCTCTAGATTACATTTGCCGAAGTGATATTTGAAATCGTACAAAAAAAAAACCAAATAGAAAAAGACCGTTTGCTACATATCGCACGATTCGCATTATTCATTTATCATGGAATATTGCGTGACTATCGCGATATAAATGGCGAGTAAATCTGAATATGAAAAGGGTGTTTGAGAATCGCAAAGCCGAGTATTCGCGAATGATAAAAGATCGATATTTCGCTACATGCGTGTTATCGATATCAAGTCAGACGGGGGATGAAGCTGCTTTAGAGGACAACGTCACGCTAGCCAGCGTAAGGGATGTAGCAAAGCCTTGCACCTCTAAACCAGGTAGAGCCGTCAGTCTGCGAGGCGTTTCTGGGGCTCCGGGATATTGGATTGTCCTGTAACATACCGGGCCTCTCTACATCCGCCTTTCCTCGAGCTTGACGTCGAGATTCTGAGCTTCACCTATCTACAACGTAGCCGCGACGAGACGTGACGCGACATGCGCTCGCGATCTCCCACCACCTGTGTCTCCCGTCGATCGGCGAAACGATAGTCGGCACTGTCAGATCCGGAATTGCTTTGGGAATCGCGTTCGGAGGTGCCGACGTCCATCTCCTCGCACATTTCTCTTCTCGCGACTTCTTCAAATGTTCCGCCTGCATGAAAAATTGATTCCGTTTGATGACACACACGGAAAATATCTACGAGATATCGCTCGTTCTTCGTAAAATTTTGTTTTTCTGTAGAATATATCAATTATACGAGAGAATTGGACGATTTATATAGGTACACTTACAATTAAATAAATTGCACTCTTTTGTCTCACTCGAGATTTTTTCATGAAATTTTGCTCAATTGTATGAAAATGAGTTTGTGCATATTTTTATTATTATCTAAAAAGAAAAAACTACTACATTGCGACATCTCGAGTGGCAGCCTGTCCATTTATTAAACTCGACGGTTGACACTAATCCAGACCGACACACCAAAAAAAAAAAAAAAAAAAAAAAAAAACGCAACGAATTAAATGGCAGTCCGAGTGCGACAGTGCAGATTGGAAAATTCGAACGCTCACCGCACGGTGTGCACATTTTTCAACCAATATGAAATACTATCAACATGTACTACTACATGTACATGCACGCGGAAAAAGAACCGATAAAAAAACATAGGCTAAATCGAATATCCAGTTCACCGAAAATGATACGCGAGTATAGTGTCGTTTTCTAGTAACCGCGCATATTTTCGCCGCGTGCTTCAGTCAGCACTTCTTTTTTTCCCATGAAAATTTTACCGCTACTGCAAATATGCGCGAACTCTATGCGGTTATACATGAGAAAAGTAGCCACATAGAACTTCTCAAATATCCAGACGTGCGCATTTTTTTCCAGAAATATGTGGGGAAGTGAATACCTCGCGATGTCATTAATAACGTTGAATTTAATGTGTAGATACATAAAATGTAATATGCGTATCTTTCATACATCACGCGTTTCAAAAATCAAACTCCGATTTTACAATTATCCATTGAAAATGATTGATTTCGCCGAAAATAAATTTGTGTAATAATTACTACAAACCTTCTCTCAATTATTGGTTAATGTGCGAATAATTTGGTCGGATCGTTCACCTGATAATTTGCAGATGAGAGTAATTAGATTGGCATGTCGTTTGTGCTTCACCTCTCATCAACCGTTTTCAGCCTGTGGCAAATTCGCGTTGGTATGTATATCGATATCATTTACCAATTGCATGGCTTGCGTCACAAATTGGATAGCATCCTTAATTAAACTCCGCTCATTTGTCGAAGGCGTCGCGCGTCGCTCCATACACGAGATAACTTTGACGTAAATACGACAGATTTTCTAATTTCGCAAAAGAAAGAAAACAATAAAAACGACGTTTGCTGTTATTCATTTAAACGCAGAAAGAACATTCAAAAAGCAATAACGCCGGCTAATCTTCTTCATTCATGGTTTCATCAAATTTTATCACGATAAATCGGAAAAATATGTAACTTTATCTACGTACAAAGCGAGAGAAAGAACTTCGGACGCATTAGTCCTGCTATCTTTTGGCAAACTCACAAAGAATGAATATACATGAGTACAAAGGGTTCTTTTTAATCTCTCGCCTCAGTAATTTTTTCCACTAGAGAAACTCGTAATGGGTAATATTTTTATAACGGCGGTTTCATATGGTACGACGTCCAGTATAATTTCCCAGCAAAGAGCCTTTTTTAGTAAAAACGAAAAAAAAAAACGCGCTGCCGCTTGTCTTGCGTTTGCTGCGAAGCGTTGAGGTAGGGGATTTATCTTTAGCATAAAGATGAAGCTGAGAAAATTAATGGTTTCCAGTAATTATATATAAATATTGTACAAATATAACTGTCAAAGAATTTATTATTAAAAATTGTATCTAAACATTTATTTAATGTTAGTAATATACAAGTGAAAGAATTTTATTTCAATCACAGTGTCTCTTCTCCAATAATATAATTTGTATCAAATATTTCTGAGAACCACAGAATTGTCATGAGACTAGTTCACAATTTTGATTAGTAACGTAATTATATTGCAATATTAGGATTGCATTAAATTTGTGTATGTAAACTGAATTAATATATTAATAAAATAACGCAATATGTCGATATTCTAACAGAATTTGTATAAATGTAAATAATATTTTACTCATACATTGTGTAATGTAATCGTATTACCTAAAATTCTCATGTATATTATTAATTGTAATATTGTTGTAGAAATTTATGTAACATATTTACGTGTGTATTATATTGTTATATAAAATTATAATATTGAAACTACAATTAATCATGCGCAGTCGACTAACGCGCAGTGGGTGTAGGGGAGAGGAGGCAGTGGGCAAAATTTAATGATGAATCACATTTTCTTCTTGATTTGTCGCCTGTGAGCATTTAAATTCCCCAAATCCAAACTTGTTCTACTAGCAGAGCTCAATACTTTTCTCTCGGAACACGTTTCGATTTATCCCAGGAGAGTGGAAAGCCAAGAAACTTTGGGAGAAGAAGAAAGGTGGCTGCCGCCACGTGATTCGACAAGGGGTTGAATAAAGGCGAGAGTTAGTTCCCGGAAAGCCGGAGGAGAATCTATCTATGTATCCGTATTATCCCTTAGCTGCCGACACTTCGACCAACTTTCAAGTATCGATCTCCGTACCACATAGTTTGCCTTAAAATGTCCTCCCGGTCGTTCAGTTTTCGCAAATCTTAGGAATCCATTTCGGGAACTAATTTCATTTCCACAATGTTCGCAAAGTCAATATATAACAAACTTATTCTGAACACACAGTTATTATTAAGTGTCACGCGAATAGCGTTACTACGACAACAGGCGTGTGTTGGATTCTTGTCTCTAGATATTTGAAAACTACCAAAATGTACGAAATATAATAACGTATAAATTTCTATTTTACTCCTCCATTCTTTTTAACCTGCGGCATTGCTATGTATTCCGGAGAGATGTCCAGAAATATAAAATTCAGAGGATCATCCTGACAGAAGCGTTGTGCGTGAACAGGTAGAGCAGTCGCGCCGGTGTCGGGCTTTTCTGGATTTACGACTGGATATTATGCAGATGGTACTTGCATTAAATGCACCGACAGCGCAGTGCGCTACGAAGAGAGAGAGAGTGAGAGAGAGAGAAAAAAAAGAAGATGCTGAAAGCTCGCGGAGAGCGAGAACTAATTGGCGTACGGCATTCTGCGCGACTAGCGGCCAAATTGTTTTCGTGTATCTGCTCTTTCGCACGAAACATTTCGGCGTGAAGAAAACGCGACGTGTTACGTATCGAACGGACGAGAATCCTATGCAAAAAGCGACAAAGCATGCAAATTTGTAAATATGGAGATTCCGAGGAGATCCCTGATGCAAATTGCCGGCGCGTGGAATTATGCGCGGGGTGAACGCGCTGTACAAAATTTATAAATTATTCCGATCTGCATGCACGTTTAATTGATTTAAAAGATAAATTTTAAACCGCGGATAATAATAAAAAAACAACTGAATCGGTATGCTAATCGTATTTGTGTTCGAATATTAAGGTTATTGCTTAACGGGCGTGATTAAGCTCGTTTCGCAGCGGGATATAAATTCCCTCTAGTAATCATCGTTAATTTTTTTTTACGGGGAGAGAGAGAGAGAGAAAGGTATGTGTACACTCTCTCGCAATTAGTACGCCGCGCCAGCGTGCAATTCGTCATTATGCTCATGTTATTAACTCAAACCGTACATGTCGTGAATTAAAACGAATTCGATGATATTGATAACTCAATGAGTCGACGGACGTGTTTGCTGAGGTCAACAAAAACTCATTTCAAGCGCCTAATTATTTTACTGCGCTATTTATCCTTATCAATTGAAAACTATGCCAGCATGTTGGTGCAATTTAAAAATAGTTTTATCTTCTAATTAATCATTGTGTCTTGTATTTTTATCTTATTTCAAGAACGACAGATAGGTAGAGATGCAGTGCAATAACATTCGTGGATTTATATCACGGATTTAGTTGCGCTGCAGAGAGTGATGGATACGTACAAAGTGCGCACAATGATTGTACGTAAGAGAAAGAAAACGTGACGATATTTCAATATGACAATTAATCAGTCAGAAAGAAAAGACTTAATTGGCGAGCGCGTGTCAACGTACAATATCGCGATCGTTTCGCACGGTGCCGTTGGCTGTAAGCAACGAGCTTTTACGTAGCGCATTTATAGCCGGGCACGAGCAATCCGACGCGGTATCAAATACACACAGCAGCTACCGGTGCAAGGCGATTTCCGTATTTTCTGCGCGAATGCCTTCTATCGCCGTGACTTTGCGTTTCGCTGTTTTATTACGGCCGCACATTTGTACACAGACGTTACGTGTAGTTATGTGCAACGTAGCACACTTATTGTTAGCGCCGGAGTTTTATCGCCTCTGGTGTTGATATATATTTTAACCTGAAATTGTTCGCCTGATAGAAACGGAAAAGCAAACATTAATTTATTTAAGGTTTTTCGAAATAATTGCGAGCGCGTAATTTGTGAAATATTAAATTATATTTAAAAAATCACGTTACTCATGGTTTAATTATTTTACAAAAGTTTTAGTTACAAAGTGTAACTACGCTACGAAAAGATTAAAATTTAAGTAGAATTGGTAACTTTGTAGAGATAAATTATATGTGCAAAATATATGACAATGTTACAACCATAATAATTTCTCTCGATAATGTTTCGAATACCGGCCGTTGAAGAAGATATCCGAGAGATTGGATCGACAATTACCCACATTGGGATGTTTGATCAGGATATTTATGGGCTTAGAAATCGCAGTAGGCCGACAAACGATCGTTACTGCCTCTCAGAGTATATTTACTGCCACCGCGATGGTGCGCCAATTGCTACCTGATGTAGTAGTCGTTTAGAATAGATTGCAAATGTTGATTTTGGTGAGGAAAATCACTGCCATTAAGTTGATCCATTAGTTCGATGTGTTTGATCCATTTTTAGATTATTATTAAATCGCGAATTTAATTTTACATTAATATTTTCTTTAAAATATTCCTTCAGAAGAATACTTTAACAATGTTATCTTTAAAAATTCTAAGACTTTGGAAAAGTCAGCCGCATTGAAGCTTAGAGTATCACGACCGTCTAAAAGGCACGTGCAATGACCAAACCGGATGAAACAAATATTTTCTTAGTGTGTTTGCACTCAAAGAGTGTTTGTATTCTTGGCGCTAAAGGGCCAGGCGAAAAACGGCGTGAGAAAAATGAGAGGCGTCAAGTATTCGACTTTAAGAAAAGCGCAACACTCTCCAATAATCGTTGATCCTGAGGAACGACGAGGTTCGTCGTCGACCGAGATCAGCTCTCCCGGAAGATAATCGAACGAGAATGTTACTTTCCTCATATGTGTGTGTGTATATGTATGTGTGTGCGTACGGTAATGTTATCGACTCCTTCTCACGCCGCCCTTTCGCTCCCACCGTTCGCCACCCACATCTCGTCGAGCTCTTACTGCGTCCGAGGAGTTTCTAACCGATTGTGTACACAGTCCCGATAACGAGAAGCTCGCGCATATACAGCGCCGAACACAAAGCAAATATTGAGCCTTTATCGACCTGACCTAACGCGATCCGTCGAAGAAAATCGCTATCTAAGATAGCGCCGTAGGCGTGAGAGAGATATACGTGAACTACTTCCACAAACGCTTATCGATCGTGTACACCGTGCCCTTGTTCTACGACTAATGTACTAGATACTTCAACTTTGTCTGCACGCATGTACTACGTACATGTGTGGATACACGTAGGTATGCCATTACCGTGCACTCCTAGACTTCTCAACATGAGAGAAAGAGAGAGAGAGAGAGAGAGAGAGACATCTCGATTAAAATTACTTCATATATTACATAGTTTTAATATATTATGTATATTTTTTAGTATATTGTGTACATATTGTATATATATATATATAATTTATAAAAGAGAAAAGTTTTTTAATAAAAAGTTATTTTGTTAGGTTTAAATCTATTATGTATGCTATATTAGTTGCGCAATTTTTACCATTTACTGATATTGATGATCTTTTTATTGAGAAGCAATTTCTTTTCAACATTGTTCAAGTGTTAAGGCTTAATAATATCGGCATCTGGCGCAGTTGCGGATAACTTTTGATGAAGACTAATGAATTTCAGGAAGAAGGAAAGAGAAATATGTGAAAAGAGAAAATATACCGAAGAAATATATATATATATATATATATATATGTATGTAATATATAAAGAAATAAAAGAGTTGCAGGCTTTAGATATCGAAAACAAGTAACGATGAAGGCCGTAATTGGATTCGATGGAGAGAATGTCATTGTAATGGTTTCAATTATTATTCACCATGACACTAATGAGTTTCTCAGACTGATTTCTCTAATGAAAATATATTATTCGCCTGTATTCTATTCTGGATTATAAGCGAATATATTATATCACAAATAAAGAACATTGCGCCATAGAAGAGTTATATTTATAACATTAAATCTCATCACAGCCACGTTTTCTTTTAACAAATATGTTTTATGTTTTAATAAACCGTTACTAATTTTCTGTTATTTAAAAGACGGTAACAAATTTGTTTTGCACACCGTAGCATTAGCAATCTATTGTTCGCGTACGCTAGCGGCATCATAAATTTTACGCAAGACTACAAATGAAAGTATAAAACATTAACAAGGCAAGCCGCAGTATGATCCACGTACACACATACACACCACACACAAATAAATCTTTTATCAAGTTTTCAAGGTATAAAACAAAATAGAGAATATGTAGTCGAAACAAGAATTAGTGTGTCGGACATTATTTTCTTTGCAGTGAAATAACAGTACGGCATAGAACTAAAAGTTCTCTCTTCACTTAAAAAAAAAAAAAAACAAATAAACACAAATAACGCGAGACAAAAAATCTCGGTATAAAAAGAGTATAATTAGAAACTATAGTCCTGCATGAAAAAAACCCATAACATCCCGTCCTCTCCTGGTGATTGTTTAAGCAGTTTTGCACATAACACGCACACGACCTGAGCGCAACGTTCTTTAACGATTATAAACGTTAATGAACTGCACGGCGGAGCGACTTTTTTCCGCAGAGTAAGCTCAAATATTTTATGCCGTAGCCCCTCTTGACATCGCTCTCGTTCGACTGCGCAACACTTCTGAAATTAAAGATTTATATTAGACCGAGCGTAATCGGTTAAAACGAAAACTAGCCAATAAAATGCATAATGAGGGAATCTTTGTTCATTTTACATCGAGAGTACTTCAAAGTGGAGAATATAAGAGAAAGTTCTCTCTCGCGTGGATGAAGAGAGATATAGTTTACCACTCTTCAGGAAAGACGATAAGAACGGAGAATGTTACTCCCGAAGAGGAAAGATGAAAGAGGAAAGACCAAAGGAGAGAAGTATTAGGCAGAGACTTATTGCTCTAGTAATTACTACTAATAGCCATCCCCTTCTGAGCAGTGAAGACGAAAGGTGGCGGCTCTATACCATACTATACTGTCCGGGGGTGCCTGAGAGAATTCCACGTTGGTAAACATCCGGACCATAAATTTTTCCAGGATTCCGTGGAATTTTCGTGCACTTTACGGGATCCTTGTCGACGTTCCACGACGCTTCATACTGCGAGGCATTAAGGATACGGGACGGGAGAATGTTATCTGTTAGAATGATGGACCAGGAGGAAATAAGCTTCTTATGAAGAGTGAAAGAGAGAGAGAGAGGGAGAGAGAGAAGCAGCGATAATGTTTAGAATTTTACACGTGACTGTCGTTGTTCGGATTTTAATATGTCAACACATTTATGTTCACATCGAACAACACTCGCTGTTTTTCTTGTTTTACTTACACTCGTAAGTAAGTAATCGCGCAATATTGCGGATGGCGGAGAAAAAGAGATCGAGCAGACAGGTAACGTTATACACGTTGTTAGTTTCTGGATTCGCGCGGCACATATTTCGTAAAAGTCGACAATTTGCTTTGGTGCATCCACTCGTAAAACACTGTTCTCCACGTCGGTGTGAGAATCACTACGATAACGATAACTCCCGGAGGTAGCGTACAATATAGGCACGCCACATCGAATGGTCGGGGCGTGATTTATGGTCTGGTTCTATCGCATCCTTATTCCTTTACCTTCTCGTTGTCCCTGTGCATTCAAACGGCACACGCTTCTATGAGACGGACATAACTTGTTTCTTTCTTCAGACGCATGAGCGACTTTGTGAAATTATACAGACGTGTGTATCGTATATTTATCATTATATTCAAAATGCGAAGCACAAAACGAAAACTTACTCAATACTCTGTTTCTTGTTTTTATCTATTATTTGTCAATTCGCGGAAAATCTCAAACGTATTCGTTATTTTTGTTAAAATCGATCGATTGTTACATCCCGTACGTTTGTTGCGAACAAAGAGAAAGGACGTTTGGAGAGAATCGTTTGTCTGAATTTTCCGTCTGTTCTTGTCAAATCTGCGCGATAACAGTTGAGCAGTGGTAACAAACTCGTTGGACAGAATTGCGGGACGTAGGCGAGACATCGAATAGCTCCCTTGTGATTTACAGTCTAGCCCTATCAACGCCCCGGCCTTGCGCACCACCCTTCATATGCTTCGCAAAGCCGGAAGACGAGCGTTTCTATGAAATAGAAACATCTTGCCGGGTTTCGCGCGGCATAAGCCAACGCTCGAGATATATTTTATGGGGTAACATTTCCCTGACGGTGCCGCCGCTGTAGAAACACCCGTCCCATACATCAGGGTTGCGCTCCTGTCTGTTAGCGCAGCGACTCTCAATGAAAGCGGCAGCGTCTCTGAAGAACGCGTCTCTAATTTGTGACACGGAGTAGTTAACGCACACAATCGAATTAATTATTTTACCATTGTATCTTTTATTGTGTACCTCCGCGTTAATTCAATAACACTTACAATTTTATTTCAAGTTTTAATGCATTTCTTATTTACTTCGCCACGAACGGCATAAAAAAGATACAGCGCCGTTCACCCACCCCAATGTTGCGAGAAACTTCGATATCTTCCAGCTGGTAAAAAAAAAAAACTTGGAAAGATAAAACTTGAGAGCCGCTGGCTCTCTTCTTCTCTTTTTCTCTTAATATTTCTCCTCTTCTATCGTTTCCCCCGTTTCTTCCTTTGCTTGCTCTTCCTTTTGTGCTTCTTGTCGTGTTTCATTCATTTTATACGTACCACTAGGAATCCTGACCTGCACCACTAGCGGACCCTTTAGCCCCGTTTTCTTTGCGGCCAACGTCACGCATGTTCTTCATGCCTGAGGACACCGTCTGCTCTCGTAATAATACTCTTCTACTTTACGAAGATGATTACATCGCGTTGTCAAAGAAGTTTGCTGAAATTATTATGTTGCTTCGCTTCTTGTAACAAGTTGTAGATTAGTTTATAACTTACGCATGGAATGAGGTCTCACATCTATTCATAGGTACATTGTAGACTCTTATTACACACGTCTGTTTCAAGATGAAGTTTTCAATATATCTGACACTCTCGACTTTTTTTAACTAATTTGAATATTTTTACTCGTAAAATTATACCTTTGCTTATTTGTCCGCGCACGTTGTTTTACATCGTTTGAACACGATGAGCCGCGGGCGAGTTGCGAATCAGAATACCTGCTCGCTTTCAGCACCTAAATTTGGCGAGCGCAGCTAAATAACATCTTCGATGCAGCCAGCGTCAGTAGACGATACTGCGGGCTGCTTCAGATCGTAATATCGCTTTAATTATGTGCGCCGTATTTGCGCCGGGTCGCGTTATTAATTTCGGGTTCTCACGCCGAGAGACTTACCGTTACGACCTCGGGGGTTATGTCGGTATCCTGCGGAAACCTTCTTCCCCCCCCCCCTTTAACAGAAACGACGTCGGGTACAGGAGACGTACTGTCGGAGGATGGGTATGCAACCCCCTAGGATACATGCCTGTGCACGTGCGATGCATCCGCCTGGATGCGGCACACGGCTCATCTTCCAGATGTTATTGCGCAAGCGAGTCCGCGTAGCCCTTCCTCTCGTCCTGCTATATGTAAATTATTTCGGGCGCTAAATTAAACAGGTGAGAGAGAGAGATAAACAGTGTTGCCCGCGATAAGTCGGCGCGAACAAGATGCTCCTGTCGAAACATCCCTGTTTCAAGATGTTTATAGCGTCTCAAGTGTTTGAATTGGCGACGATGACGTTGATAGGAGAACCTCATTTAGAATTGTGAGAGTTTCAATTACTGCGCTTTCCGCGTGAGAGGACAAAATAGTATCCGGAATAGTATGTTATTTACTTTGAGAAGAAACGCGTGATTAATAAGCGTATTATTAATAAGATAAGGCTTTTTCGCAAACATAACATAAATTAAATATACTATACGTACATGTTCGATCTTCTTTTGGTTTGTGACATCGGTGTTTTTATTATCAATATCTCTATCTTAACGCATACCGAACTTACCACTTTCGATCAAAGTTCGCGGTCTATTATTTTTCAACTGATATAATTTTTCTTAGTTTTCCAGATAATTTGGCCGAGCGTCTCGCGGAAAATATCCCCGCGGATTGCGGTCGCCGTGAAAAATAAATAATCCCTACCGTCGCTTCCGTTTCTCGTTTCGTTCCGCTTTGCGGTTTACGTGTCTGTTCCACTTTTATTGCGGCGAAGCCACCTCGTGTTGCATACCCATTCTCTCGGCTCACATATCTATTTTGTTTCTTTGAAATTAGTAGATATAGTATAGCTTTATATTTTAGTGCTTGTCATTAACAGGATATTTAAAGTGCGTAAACTTTCTCTGTGTGTACTACTGTGGTTGTCATGTAATGAAAAGTCGCGAATAATTGTCGCTTATTAAAACATAATCGATTGTGAACTTCGCAGAGAACTTGTCGTTTTTGTCAACAACAAGGTCTAACTTAATATTATTTATTATTAAGTTACTAGAAGAATTAACGTAACGTAATGTGTCTTCAGTATTTTTTAATTTGCATTTTCTAATTATTTTATAGATTGTGCTAAGCAAGCTTAAATGTATTATTTGTTACAGTCTTGTGTAATATAGCTTTTTATAATTTTCAATATTAAAGATTATACAAAATATGACAATAAAAACTCGTAGAATAAATAACTATATATTTCACGTAGTTTCTTTATTAAAAAAACAATTCGACTTGTACAGTCGAACCTCTCTAGCTCGAAATATCGAAGAGGCAGATAACAATTCAGGATGTAAGAGAAAGATTAGATAACTAATCATTACGCATTTGTAAATTTTATTTTAAGTTGATCTTCTATTTTTCAAAAAGGTTTTTCGAAAAGATTAAATAAAAATTCGAACTTTGCACATAGATTAGTTTTCGAGTTAACGAGGTTTGACTGTCACGCATCTATTAACAATATTCTTGTGTTGTGTACAAGTAAACTACAATTAAAATTATATGTATTTACTTAATACTTGTTTTTTAGTTTTTGTATGTAAAACACTATGCTATTTCCGTGATTTTTCTAAAATTGAGATAAACTCGGAATCGGAATCGCTCCTGGTCCAATCAATTGGACACGCGGAAGTAATATCTGTATATTCTTTTTAATCGCACTGTTAATTTGCGGTTTCTTCAATAGAAACTTGAACAAAGCCTTGACAAACTGTCCTTGGGTCTTATACTGTTCAAAATCGAAACCTTCGGTATCCTGAAGAATATCGGGATTCTGAGCCAGATATACAACTAGATCGTTGTACGCTATTTTTTCGTTGCGCGGCAAACTGTTAAAGTTTAATGTATTTTGTATCATGTCGCCTAATTTTACCTCGGCCTTAACTACGTATACTTCGACCCACACCCACAGGATTGGCAAAGCGCCCGCACCGCTGAAGTCTATCTTGTCTTTGTAATATCTAAGTGCCTTTTGGATTCGTTTCTCTAAACGTATGATTCCAGATAATGCATTCGTAATAATTTTATTTAACAATTCACCACGGGTCATCTGTGACGGCGTATTTGTTATATGTAATTTTTCCAAAACACTCGGATCAGCGAGGAACTGTTCTATTTCTTCTATCATGGAGACTTCGACATTGTTCGTGGCTGTCGGTAGAGCTTGGATCAAACTTGTTAATTCGGGTTGCCAGTGACCTGTAGTCTCGGACATCATCTTCACAAAAACGTCTTCTGACACTTGAATATTTATCGATGGTAGTTCAATAGCACGTATGTAATTATCGACTAAGAGCTTCAATTCGCGATTCTTTTGAATTATTTTTATGGTTTGTAATTTTTGCAAAAGCGTTATTAGAAGAGCGCCTTTATTTGGATATATTAATGGATCAAAATCTGATCCAAGTAGTTCGGTTATTTTTTCACGTGTTAAAATTAATTTAAGAGGTTGTATTACTTGTCGCAAAGGATTTCCTACTTCCAAAGTAGGTAGCAAATCGCCGTAAGGATTAGATGGATTTATGGATTGTAGCCATATTTTGGGATTGACAAGAGGTATAGTAATAGTATCAGGTGTGATTTTAGCGGGTAGAGTTTCGCTAATTCCGCTGTAAGTAAGGTCACTTGCTTTAAATGTTGAATATACGATGTTTGATGTGAATTTCTTCGATGAAATTGCGATGGGTAACAGTACAGTTGGACTGACATATTCTAAAGTACTGATATACTTTTCAATGGTAGCTGTCAACTCTATATTCTTTTTTACTTTCGGATTATCTTTCGCTTTTATAAGTAATTCTGTCAGTAGTGCTATGTTAGTGTGGAATTTGCTTACATCCACTTCTTTCAGAATCTTTTTGATATAATTCTTGCCAAATATGACTGACAGTGGTTCTAATACTTGCGTTACTATCGGCGTGTCCTTTTTTAAGATAATTTCTAAATTTGGAGCATGTAAAAGTTCCTTAATGCCTGGTAAAACAACTGTTTCTGTCTCATCAGTTTCACTATCAGTCGCCGTTTTATCAGTCGCCGTTACAATTGGGACGCCAGTATGTGTCATATGTATTGTAAGAGGCTGATCGGGTTCTACAGCCGGGGGGAACAATACTACGGACGATGTGGTTTCTTCACCTTTCGTTTCGGTCGATATCGTTTTTTCACTTCTCGTTTCAGTAATTTGTGCTGTCTCAGTTGTCTCCTGTGACGTTATTAATTTTTTCTTGTAGGTGATAGGTTTTTGATATTCGTCAATTGTAGTACTCTCTTTGCTGACAACTGATTCCTTTGTAATTTGAATCTCGCTTTCTTTGCTTTCTTTACTTTCTTTTACTAAAGAATTATCTGGTTGACTTTGTGTTTCTTGAGATACGGTTTCTTCCGTTTCTAAACTACGTTCTTCAGAAGGCTTTTCAGAAGAAGGTTCTGTTACTATCTGTTTTATTTGTTTTATGCTCGGGCTACTAATTTTCTGTTTTGTAATCTTAGCAGGTAATTGTGTAATTTTGGGCACCGATACTGTTACCTGTTTCACTGAATCTTCATGCGATAGATTTTCGGTTGTAGTCTCTTGATCTTCAGTAGTAGTTGATGTTATCAATTTTATTGTTGAGAAATCGATATCTGTAGTCGGTTTACTTTGAGACGTTTCCACAGCAGGACCTGCACTGTCAATATATTTACCTACATTCCACGTAAATGCGCTTTTCTTTTCATTTGGTCTTTGTATTTTTGTCGGTTGTCCATTATTATTTTGTTCAATTTGTACTACTACTGGATTGGTTTGCTCAATAGTGTAAACATCCACGTCAGTTATGGGATATGTCTGAGGCATGTTTTGCACTTCATAGTGCGATGATATACTTGTTGTTGTAGTTGACTTTAAAATATATTTTACGTTTTGTAGTTTTGTTGTTAGTGTCATTGGTATGTTAGATTGAATTTGTGACACCTGTTCGAACGTGTTTATCAAACACTGTCGAGGTATCGCGCATTTGCTTTTCTCTACTGGTATTATAGTACTTAGAAGTACCGATAATCGCGGTTGTGAAATTATTTCAAGTTTTATGGAATCGATATTTGATGAAAGAACTGGATCTATGTCAGGATTTTTCAGAGATTCTAAAAGTATCAGTATATCGATTTCGGGCGATACAAACGGCGTGAATTCTCTGACGAATTTTCTCATGATCATGGCTGGCAACAGAGCGGCGGCCGGTTGTATAATATCAACATTAGTTGTTGCAACGCGAGTGTTGATTCTCGTCAGGAATGCCATCAGAAGATCCTCGGGATTTTGATAACCGTACTTGTTAAATCCTCTGAAAGCTTGATCCAGGTCTGTACTTTTGTAACTGTACGTAAAGTACGACAACAAGCGATCTTTCATATGGACCGCATCCGGACCGAATTCCTGAGGAATAATAGCTGACAGCAACAATCCTATGTCTATGTCTTGTTTAACTACATCATGCATGTACTTGAAGTTCGGATTAGAATACGTTGGTTCGAGGATTTTTAAGTGATTGTACACATAAATGGCGGCGTTCTTTACAGGCATTCCAGTATTTGAATTAATAAGAATCTTGGACAAAATGGAGAAAATAAGTGTGTACGCGTCCTTGCCAACAAGATCATTTCCAATCACATCCCAATTCATAATGTGATTGTTTACTGTCACGTCATATAAATATCTGATGTTTTCTTCTAAGACAGGATCGTTACTAGGATTTGGTAAATTGATCAATATTAAACCAAATAATTCCTGTGGTATAGATATGTTGCTTCCCGGTGTGGAGGAAAGAAGTTTCACGAACGCCGGACCAAGAGCTTTCAATGTTATATTCGAATATTTGTCATATAATAGTAAATCTTCGGTAGTAGGAAGTTTTATTTTACCTTTAAAGATTAAGTTCATATCGATATTGGCAAGATAATTAAATGTCTCGGTTTTCGTCGGAGCCAGTAACACATTAAAATTGATGTTTCCTGCCTGTATTTCATTGATCAAGAATTTCGCTGTACACTGAAGATAAGGTGGTAGAATTTTGACCAGTCTTAAAAGTATAAGCTTCGTTTGTTGATTTATGTCCAATTTGGTCAATTGAGGTAAACCTGGTAATATGCTGTACGTGCAAATCTTCTTTTTGCTGAGGAAGTCATAAAGTATATTCAATGACGTATATTGTTCTTCCGTTAATCCACCTTCACAACCGTGAAGCAGATAGGAGAAGATGTAAAGTATATTATCGCGCAGTATCACTGACAATTTTAACTTGTCTATAAGGTTTTTGTTCTTAACCTCGATTTTCTGAGTAGTCGAACTACTGGAAAATCTCTGAACCGATATTGGATGTAATGTTCGCACTGGATTTAAGGATCTTCGTACGACACCAAAATCCGACTCACTGCCAAACAAAACATCTGAAGATGATCCGCCACGTCCTTTTCTATTTCCCTTTAATAAAAAAAAAAAAAACAACTTCTGTAAGTAACTACAGATTAATAAATTACAGTATACAACAGATTAATATACACAGCTACAATATATGTGAAAAAACTTAAAGATTCATATTGTATATTTGTGCTATCAATATTTTCCAATAGTCTTTATAACCGCGTATATATACAGATATTTGAAATCTTTAATACTATTTGATTATTCAAGTAGTTATTTGATTATTTAATTATTTTTGAGTATAATAAATTCTACTTATGTACATTCGAATAATAATGCGCAATTAGTGCCTGATGACAATCAAATATTATTTTATAGATAAGAGAAAACTTTTACAACTTTACTTGATTATATAAACATTTCAGTATTTAATCTCTTGTGTATTTGAACACAACTAATAGAGAGTGATTAAAACGCTTTAATAGTAACGCATTACACTTTTTTACAAATTTTTATTAGTGATTTAAATACCATGAAAAAACTCACATAAGCTGCATTAGTCACAAACGTGGTTCCAGTTAGAAGAATAAAAATAATAGTTGTTATTTTTCTCACTATCATTTTGTGTGAAACTTTTTTATAACCGAATCAGAAATTAAATTAAAGAGACTATAAAAGAGATTCGTTTATGCAAATAAAATGCGTCACATTACACAATATTGCGTTAGGCTTGTATAAAGTTACTGCATCTCAGAACACACCACGAAGACTAAACAAGTTTTAAACCGAAAGCGGTGCCTTTATATGGAACAATCGAATTGCTATGGTTAGAATTATGCAGGTGCATGTACGCGACCGCCACCTGAGAGTGAGTAACTCGGCAAGAGCGCATGTTATTGCTAACTGATAATTAAATTTTACTGTTTCGTACGTCGGCATTCCCCTCTCCCCTGTTCTTCACCTTGTCGGTTTGAGCTCCATCGAGATGAAATACGCTTATTTGATTTATTATTGTTGATATCATCTTTAAACGATTGGATATTGGATTACTATCATGACAATTTATATACGTATTAAATAAATTTATTGTTTGTGATATAATTTTATAACAATATCGTAGCTGTGTGAAACAGAACAATTCTCAGATTGTTATTTGATTTGTTTGCATAAGATTTGAGATAACACACATTGTTGTGTATGATTTTTTTTGAAATTGGAATATATACCGTGATAGACACGGTATTCAATCACTAACGCGTGATTAGAGTGATGTTCGCAATAGTTGAAACATACGTTGTATTCTTGTATGTGTGTGTTTTACGTTCTGTGCACATAGAGAAAAGATACACAGCTGAGTTCGGCGCACGTTGCAACGGATTAAAAGAAATCACTGCGCGCTATTACACGGTAGATAACACAAACATCTTATGTGCGGGATGTACAATAAAAATATCGGAAATTCTGGATCACTTTGTTTGAAAAATTCGTTTCGCTCCAAAATACCGCGCTTTTGGGAATTGCCACTGTATCGAATTTTCGTCGATTTTCTCGTCGAAAAGAGATTGTTTTCAACACTGTTTTGAAATTGCGGTTTTTGCACAAACATGTCAAAAAAGAAAACAGAGTCTTGATAAAAAAATAATACATATTTAGAATGCATTCAAATTGTCATTAGAAAAGTTTATTATAATCAAGTGTATTAATATGTTATATATAATACGTATAGTTACAATAATATAATTATATAATTTAAACTATATATACTTATACATTGTTGAGTAGTCACAAATTTTGTGAAGCGATGAATAAATTCAATTTATTCGAAAATAATAACTCTAAAAATAATGTGCGACGTCTTCTTGGTCGGCATAATTTAATGTTAAAAATACTGCTTTATTTCTTTTGTTTCAGTAAGTGTATATTCTTTCTATGCCTATTTGGTTGACATGTATCAAGTTAAAATGTACACGGTACTCAAACACGTATACATGTACATTGAAACGACACGGTTTGAAATGACAAAGTTTTTACGACAATACGCACGTTTGTCCTCCTACGTTCTGCGATTGAGCGCAGAGTATATTTTTACTTGGCCAATAAAACCGAAGCTGACAATCTGCTGTGGCCCCCTAACAAATGACAACAGATAACGACCGACCGAAGGGATCGCGCCGTCGTGAACGATAAGGCGGCAAGACAGTGACGAATAGGCCTTTGCGGCAGTTCCGCGGAGCTTCCGCGGTTGCAATCCCATCGGTGATGCAACTGGCCAAGCCGGTCACTATCATACACGTACCAGCGGCAATTCCGATAGACGATCCATTATCTTAAGCGGTGTCGGGCAATCGATTCGCACGTGCGCGCGCGCGCGCTGCATCTCCCGATCAGACGCTTTTTCAGGTCTTTTTGAAACCCTTCACGTTCCCGCAACAGACTCTTCCTTCTCTTTCCATCTCTATCCTTTTATCTCTACACGTACGTAAAGTTTTAGATCGATTCGTGTAAAACGCAAACGCGCGACTGCATATTGCGTCGCTATGTTACTTCCATTGCTCGTTCGCAAGGTCGACCTGTCGAGATTGGGATTGAACGACGCGCGGAGAATATACGGCAGCTTCGCGCGCGTCCGAGCTAAAAGCGCGCGCGGTTTTTTGGAAAGGTATCGTTTTTCTCGCATTTCCACGAAAGAATGAGTTCTATTTATTCGCGGAGATTAATGACGCTGTTTGTCGGGCGATAAAATAGCGCTACAATACTTATCGTATTATTCTGTTTGGAAAAATGGAGATTGTGTATAATCAAGATTTTGTACGTAAAATATTTTTTATTTTTTTTTAAGCTGTTATAGCCGTTGCCGCTGCTATTGCTGGCTACTGCCGTTATGCTTTCACCAAACTTTCGCGTCATGTTGGCAAAATTAATTGATGTATGCAACTTATTCGAATATGTGAACACATTACCGCTTTATCAAAAACTTTCTGCAAAATACACAGAAAAATGCTGGAAAATAAAATAGATTAAAAGAAATCAAAATGCATTGCGTAGGAAAGTAGTTTTCGAAACTATAGAACATTTGCAAAGTTTTATGAGTTTTAAAATTGATTTGTGTAGTAGATTTGTCATATCAATCAATATCTGTCGTGACAGAAAACTGAGATTGCCACGACGATTTTAATAATCGGATTTTCAAAAAACTCTCGCTCTCTCTGTCAATAATCAACTTTCAATACTCCAAATACAATTTTATAACGACAGAAACGAGATATAATGCTACATGTCAATATTATCATCTCTATTTTTTCTCTTCTCCTCTTTTGCACTCTTTTAAAAATATATAGATATTTTTATCGCATGTCTCTTTAGACATATGTGTAAAAAAAGATGATTGTTATACCTGTGAGTAGATAAAACTTTTTCACGTTATGAAACAACAAAAGAAGAAAAACATTTTTCACGCAGCTCGTCGCCTTGCATCGCGATGTGTGATATGGGTTAAAATTTATTAAAACTTCGCGTATCCTGTGATCAAACAGCGCGTTTGATTGTTTTGTGAGATTGAAGAAAAACTTCAGCTAGAATTTTTTTTTCTAGATATTTTTTTATCCATTTCCCGGGTAGCAACTCCCGATTGGATGCCGTTGCCGCACTATAAATTCCGCCGCTCCCGATTGCAAGAACCGTTTTTGGAGATTACGATTGATCGACGTTTGCTGAAACTTAAGCTTTTACAATACCGAAATTCTGCGAATTTTCACGAACGCTTTATGTTCCAATTTTTTACTTGAGGCATTTTCGTTGACCTAGATACAGGTTTTATGAAGCTCGATTAACTTTAATTCCTCGCCAGTGTATGAATTATATATGTGAGTAATAAAACCAAAAAAGAAAAACTTACGTCAACATATCTCTGAGCACATGTGAATAATAATGACTTCGCCTTTCCGTTTGAAATTTTTCCACTTACAAAACGATATAAAAAGATAATAGAAAAAAGTTACTTTCCGCATACATTATTTTCCATGGGCAAACTCATTACAGATGCTCTACTAACATATGTGCTCTTATATACACATAAAGCAATTTACTTACATATACCTACATGTTACACAAAGTTCTTTATTACCGTTGATTAGCGTGAATAAGCGCACACCAGTTCGCATGTTATCTTTTAAGTACCCGGGAAACTAACACTCTGTGAGATTAACTACTGCAGTTCTACCGCGCGTTGTTCGCCCTGCACCGCATTATTGTCATTGTATAAAACAAACAGACTTCACACACATGTATACATTTTTCTGAAAAAGAAATATCGCAAATATCACCGCAATTTATTGGCGTAATAAGTCAATAAGTTTTTTATTCGCTTCTTCTAATAACATAAACTTGTTTTTTTGTTTACAGGTTGCGGAAGTATCGCGCCGAAGTCCACTTGGGGAAAAGTCGCCACTGTAGGTTACGCCTGTCTTGGTATCCCTCTGACTTTGATCTACCTGTCTAGCGCGGGAGGTCTCTTATCGCGATGCGCCAGAGGTGTCTTCACCCGGGCTCTATGCTGCTGCCTCTGTTCGAATTGCGGTTACTGTTGCTACGACGAGAAGCGGATGCAGGTTAGCAAGGTTAAAAAATTTAAATATTGTGTCGACGCAAAAAAACTCAATTTTTTTGCTGTTCGACAAAACTATTAATCGCGAACTGTACCAATGTCTCTTCTGAGTCAAACAAACCGGATATACGTGATGGGAAATGCATATGTCGCGCCGGATTGGATAGCATCGTTTGGTGCAGGATATGCACGTGTCCTGCACGGTCGATAAGGATTAATAGCTGCCGAGATATTGATTGGTTATTGTTAAAGCGCTATTCAACAAAAATTGGATCAGCCTTCGAAGCCCCTCGACACTTTCGAGAGTATACAAGAGTGTGTAAACGATATCGAGCGTTTACTCAAAAGTGTTGCGATGTAGCGAAATAAAATTGCCGCGTGTATAGAGTGATCACGTGCGTGAGCGCGCGTATCAAAGCGCAGATATGAAAAACCAAATTGTCCGGTTTTAAACATTTTTTTTTTCCATGCGTGCGTAGGAGAAAGAACGACGAATGAGAAAGAAGCGGCAACAGGAAGAGTTGGCGCAGCAGCAGCAACAACAATTACAATTGCAGGAGCCGTTCTATGTTCGCGCGAATGCATCGACGTTTACGAGCACCGTGGAAATTAAGGCCAGTCCGAAGGATGAGGTGTCAAGCCTCGGCTCGGGCGACCGACCCAACGTCACTATCCTCGCGCCAATCAGCATTTGCCTCGGTGCGATGCTGTGCTACATCATCGGAGGTGCATTCATTCTGCACAAATTGGATGACTGGTCATTTGTAGGTAAGTTTCGCGCAAATTGAGAAGATACGCTTTCAGCGTTGCATTTTTGATACGAGTTATAGTTCCCGATATTTCTCGATAAGCAGACTTCAAAGCAGATCGAGGAAATTAAAACGTGAATCTATTTTCTTTACGTCGTTATATCACCTTGATATAAATTTTGTTTGATAACATCTGCGGTAATATCATACGCACCTAAACAATCTATATAAAGATAAAACTCGTGTCGTTTCTTTTACATATAGATGCGAGCTATTTCTGCTTTATGAGCCTGAGCACCATCGGCTTTGGCGACATGGTGCCCGGTTCTTACCCTCGCCACGCCCTTCTCAACTCGAAAAACGTGACGATCTGGTTCTGCTCCTGCTACATAATGTCAGGAATGGCCTTGACAGCGATGTGCTTCAACATCCTACACGACGAGATCGTCCATCGATTAAGTCACCAGTCGGACAAGCCGGAGCCGGTGAAGCCGAGCTCGTCTGTAGACGAGCTATCGACGGATCCGTTCGCGCTGACCTCGTGACAATTTCCGTCGGGCAATCTGTGCCACAGGAACGGCACTGACGAGAACAATATATGTGGCACGGAACCACCCACCAATATATTCGCGCACGAGAATGAGATCAACATTCTGAAGGACACCTTCAATCAAGTAGACGTCACCAGAGACTGCAAGCCGATCCTGAAGCTCGAGGACCACGTCCCGCCGATTTCCGCCGTTTACATGTTGCCCAAAGTTGACGAGGAGGCTGAGGAAAATACGGAAATGTGAAACTTCGGTGGATTTCCGGAGATTGACATACCGGCCGGACAGGTTCAATCAACTGGAGATTACCCGGCGGCGCGTTTACGGGTCGTAAGCAGACGCATAGGTATATGTAATACGTTGTATGTTAAACTGTGTTGTCAAATTGCGACAATGAAAAAATGGTTTTGCTGAATCTATCATTAACGTTGAATTTAAATTGAAATGTGATAACAGCCTTAATAAATGCAAGAAAGTAACAGTGCTCAAAATTTACTCTTTTTTTTTTTTTTTTTTCATAAACGTAAGGAACATAGTTTTGTAATCTCATAGATACATAAATGTAGACAACTTTCTAATTCTTATCTAATTTTACTAAGGTCATCTATGTGTATCTTAGGATATTGTATTATTAATCTTCTTTATGAGATAAAACGTGAGAGAAAACTATTTCCAAACATTTATATTGTCTTGTCAGATTATTTTATACGCGTCGGTAGATTCAACGATTAATGATAGAATCATTAAATAAACGTATATAATACAATATACTATCTGGAAAATTCATTACAAAAATTCAAGAATAATAAATGCTTGAGAGAACGAACACAAGTAGGACATCCTCCTAATCGATTCGATAACATTTGCTTATATGGGAAAAAGCCAATCTACATATTCGTGAATTACTGCCATAATTAATATTTTAAGACAATTTTGATCATTTATTTTGATTACTAAATACTGTTAAACAAAAAAATTAAACACTTACTATTCACAAATATTTGATATTACTATACATTAAATTTATAAAATAAAATACAACTTTTTCATGATAAATTATTGTTACATAATGTTAATTATAACACAGTAAAATAAAATTAACATTACTACAATTAGCACTACTAATTTTGTACTTTTCTTTAAACATGAGTTTTATAATCAGAAAAGATTCAGGGAAGGCAAAATGAGACATGTCGTTTTGTTTGCATACGAGTAACTTTATTAAACTGAAAAGTAGTGCATATTCATAACTAACATGTTTGTTAAATATAGTAACAGCATTGTATGTAAGTTTTAAGCAAGATGGCATCAAGATAAGCAAAGTGTCTCTCAAATGTCAGGGAAATTTCGTGAACTTCCACCAAACGTTGCCAAGCTAATTTGGAAGTGTCCTTAATGAATGTTTGTGGATATTGCTAGCATATGAAAAGGAATAGGAGAGAACTTTCACATAAGAGCAAGACGTGGATAAGTGCAAATGACGTTGACAAAGTTTACATTATGTTGATTATGTGTACAAATCATTATTAAAAATACCAAAAGTATAAGCTTGTTAAGCTTTAAAGTTGCCGCTCGTAAGTGGATTGCTTTGCTTCGTGTATTTTAAAGTATTTGAATTAATTGGCAATATTACGAAAAAAATAAAATCCTGAGAACTGCAAAAACCATGAGTAATTTCTCATTGCGACTCAGGCGTCTGCGTGTCGGCATTAACGACGGGAAATTACGTTTACGTCGTCGATAAAATGAGTAGAGAGCAAATGACCGGCATAAAATAATTTCCCAAGGGGCAATGATGCATTTCATTCGCGGCCGGTGTGCTGTTCGTGCGCGGAGATGTTGAAATTCTTCTTTTATTTCCCTATCTTCTTTATTCGTGTCACGTACTACTGCTGCTTTCTAAGAAAGCCTGAAATTGACTGAAAAATTGATATATTTCTCCAATATAAACAATGTTTTAAAAACACAAAATGTCTTAACAAAATTAATACTTTAAGTGACCGAAAAAAATGCAAAAGTAAAATTTTCACAAATCCATCTAAATAAATATGTACGAATAATGATCGTACGAAGACACTTTTTTGTCATTGTTTTTGTCATAATCAAAAATCTCTTCAATAAATTAAAATATTTTTAAATAACATCGTAATTTTCATAATAAATACATTAAACGCGCGCGGTCAAAGTAGAACGAAATCGTGCTTGAAATTAATTTCCGATGCTAGATCTATGTTTGACGTTCCTGGCGAAGTACGGGCGAAAGCACTTGGGGATGTGGAAATCAATCTGAATGTTTCCACGGGTTCAAGTATGACTCACTCACTTGATATTCAATGAGATTCTGAGGACGTCCTAACTTGTGTGCGGACCGACTTAATGTTTCTACACGCCTACTTAGATAGGGACATGTAAGAATTTTTTATATTTCCGTACTTAAGTATATTCACGAGGTAAACGCGTTCTTGTCTGTAATATAAAATTAAGCTATCGATCCTCGCGTCTAGCTCGGAACAAGATCGAGGACATACTCAGGCACACACGATCATTCGCGCGTGCACTCCGTTTGTCGATCGATCTGTCATTTTTCCTATCTATTCGCGATTCTACCGAACTGTAATTTCACACTGCCACACACACACATGGAGATCTGCGGAAACAACTCGATTGTTGTTGAACAAAGGCCATGTTTTCTAAAACGTATTGTAGAGTAAGCAATATCTGAAACACAAAAGAATAATTTAAAGTTACCATGTGCGACTGCGCGCGCACAGAAACCGAATCTATATTTTGTTGTAATTTTGGCGGAGTATTCTCATATTGTAAGTTTTTAGTCAACAAATTTTTCCGAAAACTATAATCTTTCTCTCTCTCTTTCTCTCTCTTTCTCTCTCTCTCTCTCTCTCTCTCCCTCCCTCTCTCCCTCTCTCCCTCTTTCGTTTAACGATAATTAGCAAATATTGTAATACTGTTGTAATACTTTGTTATTAGTAACGTGTAATTTGTTTTATCGTCGTTAGCTAGACGCTAGAATCAAAATAAATGAATGAAATCAAATTCTGTGCTCAAGAACAATAACTAAGATATTTATACGGATAGGCACGTTAAATCCTAAGGATGTTGCGTTTAAGAGAACGACTATCCCCCGTTCTTTCATAATGATACTCAAATAGTCTATGAGAAAATTGCGTAACCACAAAGCATAACTGTGAATTAGTTGTAAATGATGATTTTTCGCTGCGTATGGGGCAACCTTTGTGTGTGCGTGATGATTACAATCTTACAGGCGTTACCACACTTATGTTGCCATATTAAATATTCTTTACATATCTTTGCGTGTGCAAATGAGTGTGATACACTTTAATTCGTCGTTAAAAATAAAGATGAAATAAAAAATATACGTTAAATTTTTACCTTGTATTTTCTTGTACAAACATTTCGCAATGAATGCAACGCAAAAAAAAAAAAAAAAATTACAAAGCCTGCCCCACACAATTCGTAAAGAACCGGTTCTATGGCGGCTTAAAACAAAAAGGAGTCATTTCTTTTCTGTTTTTTGTAACATATCATGTAATATAAGGGATTTCGTCGGCCATCACTCACGAGGGAGCGTACATCATCGCGATTATTAAAAGCGCCGTGCAAATCGCTGAGAAGATCCAACACAGCACCCAACCGTGCATCTAAGGCGAAGGAGAATTTCGTACGATGCCTAATGACAATCGATACTGGCTTGAGCAGTTGCTAGAGTTATCGTTATCACTCCGTCGGTGATTCGATGGAGGGTCGTGGCCGGCAGCCAAGACAAACTTTACTTTGGTTCTCGTACCAGACCATCCAGCCATCGATCCCAACCTACCGCTCGTACAAACTTCCTCACACTCGAGTTCGAAGCGGGCGCTTGCTCCAAGCTGGCGCTACGGCGATTTGTTGCGAGAATCTATTTACAACTTTCCATACATCCCTCCCGTGTACGCGAGGAATCGTGCAATAACCGCTGGCGTGTCGCGATTGTAAATGCCGAAAGAAGTGCTTAAAAGTTGGCTGTTTTTTTTTTTTTTTTTTTTTTTTTTATTTCGTGTGTGTGTGTGTGTGTGTGAGCGCGCGCGCACGGATAACATTCTGAAAACTTTTATTAATCAATGTTTTTATATGGTACTTATTGCACTTAAGAAGATTTCTTTTTATTCGAGTTATTTCAGATCGCTTTTAATTCTTTCACAAAGTTTCCTCTCGAGATAATAGACTCATTTACGAGGAACGTGAACTTGTGAAGCGAATTAAAGTTTGACGTAACTTTTCACTACGGATATTGAATTCGTTAAATGTAAGTGAATTTGGCTACATCAAGGAAATATATCATATCGTATCATCAGTTTGCTGTCGGGGACGAGAAAGAAAGTTAATGAAGTAAAGGAAGAGCTTATAATATGCATTTTTATATTTTCACTTTATGCTAATTTTAAAAGGACTTAGTACTTATATGGTTTTTTATGTATAATGTGTAGAATATTTTATAAAATTTCTCTTTTATATTATCGCCCGAGAAAAAATAGAAAACATATGATCATATAAGATTATATATAAGTCGGATACAATTTTATATGATGATACATAAATATATAAAATCATATATGATCATATAAAATCAGATTTTAAATTTGGCGCGATCTGATGACATATATAATCTCATATGATGTATTTCTATTTTTTCTCGGGTGTAAAAAAATAAAAAAAAATATTTTTTATTTACACTTATGTTTTCGGTTTTTGATATTCTTTATTGTTGAATTTTCTTATCAATAATTTTTCTTTGTACGTATTTCTATTGGCATCCATAACGGAAACGCGTTACCTCGCCGAGTATTGGCGACTCGAAGCTTCGTTATATTTTCTGCATTAGAGCTCTCTTCATTATTGTTACAATATAAGTACAAATGACAGATTGTTTACGTCAATATATAATGTAACGCCGTCTATAAGCTCAGTCCAGGACGGAAGTCCCAGCGCGGCAAAAGTCCAGACTGACATCTCTCCTTTCACAGGATTTTCTTTCCTACGTAACTCCTCATCTTTCGCCCTTACGTTCCGGTTTCCTCTGTCGTTCTCCAGGGAAATATAACCGAGTTCAAAGCTCTCGACGGTCGACACGAAACTTTAGCGCGACAATTTTGCACGAGAAATATCCAATGAAAGTCAAACGCCACGGGATTCAGCCTCATCGGTGCGTTTCGGCTTTAGGAAATAAAGAAGAAAAAAAAACGAGGAAGCGGCAAAGCCAACTCTTCTCCCCCGACCCTTCCATCTACCGACTTAATAGAACTAATGGTTTTCTGTTGTCGCTTTAAATATTCATCTGGCGCGCGAATTAGTCCGTGAATCATCAAGTTCTCGAAAACTCAGAAAGTCGAATCCACGTCTCTTGATACTCTCAATTGCGTTTCTACAGAGAGCAATTAATGTTCTTGCTAGATACTATTGACTGCTATCATTTTAAACAACTTGTGAACGAAGTATTACTAAATTACAGCCAAGTTTACTTCGCACGAAGTTAGAGAAATTTAATTTAATTAAATGCTACTTATTGATTTCTATCTTGTTTCAGTTTGCTTCTATCCTTCTATTTACATAGCAAAGAACTAGATAGTGAAAGATCGTTTATCGACGTTTTAACGAGAATAGAACGATTATTTGCGTATTCGGGTTTAAGATTAAACATTAAATAGATAAATGTTTGCTATCCGGATGAAGAATCATTGTCGTTGCTGCTAAAGCGAATGTCGAAGAGGAATTGCAGGAGAGGAAATCTCGGAAGAGATCTCCCAGAAGAGAAATCTCATTTATATATATATACATATATACATATATATATAAATACCTGAGTTGCAACAATATATCTTGACGTCAATTCAACTTCCGTAATTAACGAATTAACGAGATTTGCTTCTGCCGTCCTTCTATATCGCAAGTCTTATATAAAGTTGTATATCAGTGGTGTAACATTTGAGCACAAATTGATATTAAGTGAAATTTAATGTAACTCCTAATTTGTAAATATACGTTTAACATTCTTTTAACTTATCAACTAGATACAGACATGCAATTATTTAACAAAGTGTACTTACAAAGTTAAAGTAACATATTATAAAATAAACAGTCTCATTTGTTGCTCTATTCTTTTAGTTAGTAGTTTGCAATAATTGTAAACGCTTTTATCAATACATCTTATGACTCAACAATTCTACGTTATTTATTAATGTAAATGTTACTAGTAATTTTACGTTACCAGTAATGCAAATGTTCGTTAATTACATTTGTTAATTACATTGGTTTCGATGGTTATTTTGCGAAAAAATCTTAATTAAGTCTTTTGTTTATAAAAGCGAATATATCGATACGGATACCAACAATGTTAATAAAACTATTACTTGTACATAACACCAATTAATATCGATTGTATGATAATGTTCTATTAGTATTTACTGTTAGAATGTGAAATTTAATTATTAGAGTCCTATTCATCGTGGCTCGTCTGTCGATCGCTTTCATTGAAAGGAGGCTCACAGTAAAAAAATTGTAAATATGAGATATTGTCGTAGAGAATATATATATATAAATATATGATAGAGAGATATATAAATGTGAGAAAGTTTTGTTAGAAATCCTATTGAGCAGTGTAACTTGAATTTTTTGATTCTTGTGATACAACATTATACGACTGGCATTGTTTTGATTTATTAACGTTAAAAGAATTTGATATTGAAATCAAATATTGACAAAATGCTCATGTTATATCTCCGATATGAGAGAGTTGATCTTTTTCACACTAAAATGGCAGAGAAATGTTATTGTTGTTTATGTTAAAACAATACAAATATGTGTGTATATACATATGTGTACAACAGAATCTTATCATTTATAAGATTTATTTATATATATACATATAATATATATTCTTAGTTTTTAAAAATAGAACACATTAGAGAAGAAAAGCAATTTTTTTTGTGAAAAATTTCAATTATTTATTATAGATTTCGGAAGAAAGAAACATCAAAAGAGACATTTACTAACTAACGCGCCGCACAATACAACAGTAATCTTTCTCGTGCTGTATAGCTCATGAATCTTACGTAATTCTTTGCGCAAAATATAAGTCTTGATATGTAAATGTCCGATTCGCTAATCTTTGCGTGCGTCGTCTATCGAAACAAAAGTTTCTATATAGCGACCAGTATGTGTCGAGTTCGTAAAAATTAATTATAATCGAAATTCACCGAGATTCATTTGAAATGAGACTCATTTCTCCCAATGTTCATACGTTTTTCGCGAGATGCGTCAAGACACATTTAAACGCACAATTTTTTATCGTGTCACACACGAATTTTTGTACAAGAATTCATTTCTTTCAAACCCCTAAAGAAATACAGATCCTGGAAGAATGTAGACGTACCTACATACGACGGGCATGCTATCCTCTTGGATTCACCGTTGTACAAAAAAAAAAACAAAAAAAAAAAAAAAAAAGAAGTGTGTTGAACGACGAAATTGTAAAATATATAAAGTGAACGCAAAATTTGCTGGATATTGTACGTCTGTATAATCATTTGTCAAGCAATGTATCTTATAATAGGGGAGATAATAAAAAAGACTTATCAAAAACCACGATAATAAAATTACAATACCTATCATCTCATCCACATATATATATATGCAAAATTAAACTATTATATATTAGCATTTCTTTTCTTCGATATAATATATACGCAAATACGTTACTGAAAAATAAACGATGATCGATTAGACTTCCATCGATCTCGTGACGGTATATTGACCTTGATAAGAATTTATCTAACTTTTTTTTTTAATGCTATATACACATAAGAACGAATTAATCAAACGTTCTGATCTTCGCCAACATTATACGTTGGCGTAACTGTGTCTAATCGTTAATCTTTATACGTTCTATTCGCTCACATGCTTACCATTCATATGTTATTACTCAGTTCCAAATATGCTATAGAAAAGATTAAGAAATTAAAATGTTTTTAATTATTTCCATATTTTTTTACCAAACGGATATTACAACTAAAATATATGTATTATTTGACCAACAAAAAAGTATGTAAATAAACAACTAAACGTAACAACAAAATATATAAATATACAATTAAAAGTATATAAATATATGTATTTGAAAGATAAAAAATAAAATGTTCGGAAAATATATAAAAAATTTATATTGGTTACATATTGTAATATTACTTTAAATTTACTTTGTTAACTGCGCACATTGGATTCGATATAATACGCGGAAAAAATAAAACATTTTGACGCACACGCACGAAAGTAATATCTTTTGGCAATATAACTTGTTTACGATTGCAGCACACGTAAATGCTGAATTTGAATGAAATCAATATGTGTCAAGTCTATTGACTAAGTGATATGATGAGAACTAACGATATCCATGATTTTTTATTGCCGTAATTCAGTGTGAGATATAAAATCATACGATAAATACTAATAACATTTAAGAGTAACGAAGAGGCAGCGATAATAGTAATAGAAATGTTACCGTCAGTGAAAGATGTATAACGATGGCGTATGTATGTGTGCTGTGATTGTGATTTAAAAGATATGCCGACACGCTAAATTAAATTACCATTCAAGATACTGAAAATAATTTCGATAATTGTAACCAATCGTAACGCGAATAAAACGTTTCATAGTACGCAATATAAAGTGACCTCAAATTAAACCACACATCTCAGACATGTTGCAAATATATATTATGCGAATATTAGAAAAAGAAAAAAAAATTATTAATCGTCACAGATCACGGATGAACAAAATATTTTGTTAAAACAACAAGAAGATAAAATTTCATTTATCACGATATGATATAAATTGGTATGCTGTAAATAATATATATACCACAGAAAAAATATAGTATCATATCTTTAAATATTTGCGAGCCTGACATCTCAATTTGCGGAGAAATGTCTCTGAATATCAACGTCGTGTGTAATCATCTCCATTCCGCCATTTCGTCTCAATGGCACAATAGATAAATCTGGATGATAGCATCGGAGCAATACAAACCTGAACGTAACATCAGCCCGCGCACATATTCTGGATGCCAATAAGTAAACAAACCGCGGCGCGAAATGGAATCGAAATCGGGCCATAAATCTCGAATGTAACCGTGCGAAATTGCCGAGAAAGCAAAGATACATAACTGTTACTATTTCTTTTCTCTTTTCTTTATGTCAAGATAGAATATATTTAGAAAAGAAAAAATCATACACACCCAAGTACATAAAAACTATCCAAATATACAAACTATCTATTACATAAATTTTTTTCTGTATAAATAAAAAACACAGACAATCACCGCAATTAGCCAAGTACTGGACTCAAGACTGTAGATCCCATAAAACGGGCTTAA